>CM055898.1:87931614-88011614 GCA_029582155.1 Panopea generosa | reverse complement strand
GTAGCGATCAATACTAAAGATTTAAGATTACCAGCTGTAATACAAAAAAGTTGCGATCACTATTAGAAGATTTCAGAAAACAAACTGCAATACAGAAGGTAGCGATCACTACTACAAGATTTCAGATAACCAACTGCAATACAGAAACGTAGCAATCACTACTAGAAGATTTCAGATAACCAACTGCAATACAGAAAGGTAGCAATCAATACTAGAAGATTTAAGATAACCAACTGCAATACAGAAAGGTAGCAATCAATACTAGAAGATTTCAGATAACCAGCTGCAATACAGAAAGGTAGTGATTAATACTAGAAGATTTAAGATAACAAGCAGTAAAATAGAAAGGTAGCGATCACTACTAGAAGATTTAAGATAACCAACTGCAATACAGAAAGGTAGCAATCAATACTAGAAGATTTAAGATAACCAACTGCAATACAGAAATGTAGTGATTAATACTAAAAATTTAAGACAGCCAGCTGTAATACAGAAACGTAGCGATCACAACAAGAAGATCTAAGATAATCAGCTGTAATACAGAAAGTTAGCGATAACTCTTAGAATATTTAAGATAACCAATTGTAATACAGAAAGGTAGCGATCACTACTAGAAGATTTAAGATAACCAGCTGCAATATAGAAAGGTAGCGCTCACTATTAGGAAGTTTGAGATACACAACTGTAATAAAGAAAGGTGGCGATAACTCTTAGACTATTTAAGATAACCAACTGTAATACAGAAAGGTAGCGCTCACTACTAGAAGATTTAAGATAACCAGCTGTAATATAGAAAGGTAGCGCTCACTACTAGGAAGTTTGAGATACACAACTGTAAAACAGAAAGGTAGCGATCAACACTAAAAGATTTAAGATAACCAGCTTTAATATAGAAAGGTAGCGATCACTACTAGAAGATTTAAGATAACCAGCTGTAATATAGAAAGGTAGCGATCACTACTAGAAGATTTAAGATAACCAGCTGTAATATAGAAAGGTAGCGATCACTACTAGAAGATTTAAGATAACCAGCTGTAATATAGGAAAGTAGCTATCAATCCTAGAAGAGTTAAGATAACCAGCTTTAATACAGAAAGGTAGCGATCAATACTAGGAAGTTTGAGATACACAGCTGTAATACAGAAAGGTAGCGCTCACTACTAGAAAGTTTAAGATAACCACTGTAATATAGAAAGGTAGCGATCAATACTAGAAGATTTAAGATAATCAGCTGTAATATAGAAAGGTAGCGCTCACTACTAGGAAGTTTGAGATACACAACTGTAATAAAGAAAGGTGGCGATAACTCTTAGAATATTTAAGATAACCAACTGTAATACAGAAAGGTAGCGCTCACTACTAGGAAGTTTGAGATGCACAGCTGGTATACAGAAAATTAGCGCTCACTACTAGAAATTTTGAGATAACCAGCAGTTATATAGAAAGGTAACGCTCACTACTAGGAAGTTTAAGATTATCAGCTGTTATATAGAAAGGTAGCGCTCACTACTAGGAAGTTTAAGATAATCAGCTGTAATATAGAAAGGTAGCGCTCACTACTTGGAAGTATGAGATACACAGCTGTAATACAGAAAGGTAGCGACCAGTACTAGAAGATTTAAGATAACCAGCTGTAATATAGAAAGGTAGCGATCAATACGAGAAGATTTAAGATAATCAGCTGTAATATAGAAAGGTAGCGAACAATACTAGATCAAGCTTATCAGCTGTAATTTAGAAAGGTAGCGATTACTACTAGACGATTTAAGATAACCAGCTGTAATATAGAAAGGTAGCGATCAATACTAGGAAGTTTGAGATACACAGCTGTAATACAGAAAGGTAGCGATCAATACTAGGAAGTTTGAGATACACAGCTGTAATACAGAAAGGTAGCGATCAATATTACAAGATTAAAGATAACCAACAGTAATACAGAAAGGTAGCGATCAATACTAGAAGATTTAAGATAACCAGCTGTAATACAAAAAGGTAGCGCTAACTACCAGTAAGTTTGAGATACACAGCTGTAATACAGAAAGGTAGCGATCACTACTAGAAGATTTTAAGATAACCAACTGTTAATACAAAAAGGAAGCGCTCACTACTAGAAGATATAAGACAACCAACTGTAATACAAAAAGGTAGCGCTTACTGCTAGGAAGTTTGAGATACACAGCTGTAATATAGAAAGGTAGCGATCACTACTAGGAAGTTTGAGAGACACAGCTGTAATACAGCTGTAATACAGAAAGGTAGCGATCAATACTACAAGATTTAAGATAACCAACAGTAGTACAGAAAGGTAGCGATCAATACTAGAAGATGTAAGATAACCAGCTGTAATACAAAAAGGTAGCGCTAACAACTAGGAAGTTTGAGATACACAGCTGTAATACAGAAAGGTAGCGATCACTACTATAACATTTAAGATAACCAACTGTAATACAAAAAGGTAGCGCTCACTACTAGAAGATTTCAGATTACCAGCTGTAATACAGACAGGTAGCGATCACTACTAGAAGATTTAAGATAACCAACTGTAATACAGAAAGGTAGCGATCACTACTAGAATATTTCAGATAACCAGCTGTATAAAGAAAGGTAGCGATCACTACTATAATATTTAAGATAACCAACTGTAATACAGAAAGGTAACGATCATTACTAGAAGCTTTAAGATAACCAAATGTAATACAAAAAGGTAGCGATCACTACTAGAAGATTTTAATTACCCAGCTGTAATACAGAAAGGTAGCAATCAATACTAGAATATTTAAGATAACCAATTGTAATACAGAAAGATAGCGATCACTACTTGAAGATTTCAGATAACCAACCGTAACACAGAAAGGCAGCGATCACTACTAAAAGATTTCAGATAACCAACCGTAATACAGAAAGGAAGCGATCACTCCTAGAAGATTTAAGATAACTGGCTGCAATACAAAAGGGTAGCTCTACTAGGAGGTTTAAGATACACAACTGTAATACAGAAAGGTAGCGCTCACTGCTAGTCGGTTTGAGATACACAACTATTATACAAAAACGTATCCCCACTACTAGTAGGTTTGGGATAACCAGCTATAATAAAAAAAGGGTAGCCCTCACTTCTAGGAGGTTTGAGATACACAGCTGTAATTAAAAAAGGTACCCCAAACATCTGGGAGGTTTGAGATACACAGCTGTAATATAGAAACGTAGTGCTCACTTTTAGGAGGTTTGAGATGCACAACTGTAATACAGAAAGGTAGCGCTCACTACTAGCAAGTTTGAGATACCCAGTTGTAATGCAGAAAGGTAGCGCTCACTGCTAGTCGGTTTGAGATACACAGCTGTAATACCAAAACGAGCAATCTGAACACTTCCTGCACTGTTTCCCACTTTGTTAGTTAATATAAACATAATTCACCTATCAATTAAAAAACCTTCTATATAAGAGGTGTCCAAAGGCGTCTATATGAAGTAAATGGTTAAATGATCACTTTTGCCTTTTCTCTCGAGTGGCTGCTTAAGACAGGGTTCACTGTTTATGCGTGTGTGTCATCGAATCCTAGAAACAATAAAATTTCCGTTCTCAGTTCAGAAATGTTAATGAAGAATGTTAAGCCAGAAGACAGCTGCAGTTTTGTACAAAACTGCTCATCCTGAACAAGAACAAATAACTAAATGAATTAAAGCCGAGTTTAAAAACTTGATAAACCACAAAGTGCCGCCATTTTATCATGACACACGTATATAATGTGCTAATGTGACATGTTTTTTATATTTTTATTTGCAGAAAACAAGTAGACTATTTGTATTGATGCAAAAAACGTTAATCCTGCACACGCTCTTGCAATGTTTGTAGTGTAAAACACGAAATCTCGTCAACCGGTCTCCACTCCAAACTTTTTCTTATGTAAACATATCTTGGATATTCGCGATTTATAATCGTTTAAAATGAAGTGGTTTGTAATGTCACACTTGAAATAACTCGTTTACTTCTTTTTCCCGCCATACGTGCACGAATGCCGTGTGCACACGTCCGTGTGTGTGGATGTTTTGCTAGTGTCGCTATGTATAAGTCCACCCGCGGTCATTCGGTTTCTTAACCCTAACCCCCCGCCCTTCCCTTCACTCCACTCACATCCCCCAAATTACATCACATGCCTCGACAACTCAACACATAAGCCCATAATGTACATATTGGATATTCTTTTGGCGATAATAGACTCTGTCTTAAATCTTTAATTAACTGTTTAATGAAACCGACACATTCATCAGTCAGTAATTGGGAAGACCGCAGACAATTGCTAAGTACAATGTTTAATTTAAACAATTCTGGGTCCGGGTTCATAAATCATCTCAAGCCGAGGTTTTCCTCAACTACAAAAAAATAATTTCTCTTAATGGTAATTTGAACTCACACTATATTAAATGAACACACACAGAAAATGAAGTTATAGCAAATCTTTAACCGTTGGAAAAGGATACCGAAACTTGAACTCTTACTTTTGGTTGCCCTGGAGTTGCAGCGTTATAACAACCTTACCGAAACTTGAACTCTAACTTTTGGTTGCCATGGAGTTGCAGCGTTATTACAACCTTACCAAAACTTGAACTATCACTTTTGGCTGCCATGGAGTTGCAGCGTTATTAAAACCTTACCGAAACTTGAACTCTAACTTTTGGTTGCCATGGAGTTCCAGCGTTATTACAACGTTACCGAAACTTGAACTCTTACTTTTGGTTACCATGGAGTTACAACGTTACCGAAACTTAAACTCTTACTTTTGGATGCCATGGGGTTGCATCGTTATTACAATTTTACCGAAACTTGAACTCTAACTTTTGGTTGCCATGGAGTTGCAGCGGTATTACAATATTACCAAAACTTGAACTCTAACTTTTGGTTGCCATGGAGTTGCAGCGTTATTACAATATTACCGAAACTTGAACTGTAACTTTTGGTTGCCATGGAGTTGCAGCGTTATTACAACGTTACCGAAACTTGAACTCAAACTTTTGGTTGCCATGGAGTTGCAGCGTTATTACAACCTTACCGAAACTTGAACTCACACTTTTGGTTGCCATGGAGTTGCAGCGTTATTACAACGTTACCGAAATTTGAACTCAAACTTTTGGTTGCCATGGAGTTGCAGCGTTATTACAACCTTACCGAAACTTGAACTCTAACTTTTGGTTGCCATGGAGTTGCAGCGTTAATACAACCTTACCAAAACTTGAACTCACACTTTTAGTTGCCATGGAGTTGCAGCGTTAATACAACCTTACCAAAACTTGAACTCACACTTTCGGTTGCCATGGAGTTTTAGCGTTAATACAACCTTACCGAAACTTGAACTCTAACTTTTGGTTGCCATGGAGTTGCAACGTTATTACAACGTTACCGAAACTTGAACTCTTACTTTTGGTTGCCATGGGGTTGCATCGTTATTACAATTTTACCGAAACTTGAACTCTAATTTTTGGTAGCCATGGAGTTGCAGCGTTATTACAACCTTACCGAAACTTGAACTCTCACTTTGGTTGCCATGGAGTTGCAGCGTTATTACAACTTTACCGAAACTTGAACTCTAACTTTTGGTTGCCATGTAGTTGCAGCGTTATTACAACC
Organism: Panopea generosa; assembly: GCA_029582155.1. NCBI lineage: Eukaryota > Metazoa > Mollusca > Bivalvia > Adapedonta > Hiatellidae > Panopea > Panopea generosa. The sequence continues at coordinate 88,005,994 of CM055898.1, read as the reverse complement.
TTACCGAAACTTGAACTCTTACTTTTGGTTGCCATGGAATAACAACGTTACCGAAACTTGAATTCTTACTTTTAGTTGCCATGAGGTTGCATCGTTATTACAATTTTACCGAAACTTGAACTCTAACTTTTGGTTGCCATGGAGTTGCAGCGTTATTACAACCTTACCGAAACTTGAACTCTCACTTTTGGTTGCCATGGAGTTGCAGCGTTATTACAACGTTACCGAAACTTGAACTCTAACTTTTGGTTGCCATGGAGTTGCAGCGTTATTACAACGCTACCGAAACTTGAACTCTTACTTTTGGTTGCCATGGAGTTGCAGCGTTATTTAAACCTTACCGAAACTTGAACTCTAACTTTTGGTTGCCATGGAGTTGCAGCGTTATTACAAACTTACCGAAACTTGAACTCTAACTTTTGGTTGCCATGGAGTTGCAGCGTTATTAAAACCTTACCGAAACTTGAACTCTAACTTTTGGTTGCCATCGAGTTGCAGCGTTAATACAACCTTACCGAAACTTGAACTCTAACTTTTGGTTGCCATGGAGTTGCAGCGTTATTACAACCTTACCGAAACTTGAACTCTAACTTTTGGTTGCCATGGAGTTGCAGCGTTATTACAACGTTACCAAAGCTTGAACTCTAACTTTTGGTTACCATGGAATTGCAGCGTTATAACAACCTTACCGAAACTTGAACTCCAGTTTTTGGTAACCATACATATAATATTGAGCTGCAGCATGTTTACATAGTAACTGACACTTGATAGTACCTTCAATGTATTTTGAACTAACATTTGCTTGCATTTCATACTGAATATTGAATAACAACATTATCACACCCAAACTTAAATTTAACTAAAACTTGAACTACCATTTTGTCACCAAGTTGCATTTTGTTACCTTACTGAAATTTAAGCAATAACTATGTAATATTGAGTTTTATCATAATTTAAACCTTACTAAAAATTAATGAAACGTAACCTACTGGCTACTGGCTACGGTATATACTTATGAATACTTTGCAACATAATTTCAATTTAACTAAAATTTGAACTGTTTTTTGCCATACATTTGGTTTGGTTACAATACATAATTTTATATGTGTGCATTGTATCATAATTAAACCGAACCGAAACTGTAATAACTATATGGTTACCGTACATGTGATATGTAATTGAGTTGTGTCATATCACCAACCTAACTTTAAACTACTAATGTACTATTTTGATTGCCATACATTTATATAAAGCAATATCTATATAAGTAGTCAGTTAGACTTGTTTAAAATGCGTTTCACGCCAAGGATTGCAAGGTAAACTCGAGGTGCACTTCTGCTGTGATATGAGACTTGCTTAAAATCGTCAAACCAGGCTTCTGTTTCACCAACATTTACTTAATTTCTTTAAAACTTCGATCTAAGAAAAGCAGCTAGATGATCATGATTTTAGACTGGTTCCAGTAAAACTGCATATGGTTTCAGTGATATTGGTTATATATTAGATAAACAACCCGTCAAAACTAAGTTAAGGTTTTAAGTATTTAAGTAAAATGTTGACGAAACAGTAGCCAGATGTTAATTCGTTCATCGTTGCAGACGCAAACTGTGTGCCATGCTAAGTGTCTCACATCTATTTCACAACTTTTAACAGTACGCAACTCTGCTACTACAACAACAATACGTGTCTGACAGTTATGAAAGAAAAATCCAAGTAAATGTTACTTTTTTACTATATTTATAAGCGGAGTGATGCCACTAGTTTATAAAAAACAACCTGTTATGTAATGTCTTTAATATGAAGTTTAGAATTAATCATTCGAGATAAATATCTCACCTGGATATACTTTCATAGTGTTCATATTGCCATATGTCATTTAATCTTTAAACTACTTTTGTTTTAGCCTTTTTCAATTTTTCATCGATTGTGAAACAGGTTCTTACAGGCTCGAAGTAGCACCTGTACCTTAATTCATTAATATTTTGAGTCTGAGATTCAGATTTGGGCTCAAATTGTCAAAATGTTCCGTTCAAATAACATATATTTAACAAGCAATTTGCTATGTTTGTTTGCAAAAACAAGCAGATTGAATGATTGTAACAGAACATGTTGCAAAACCACATTTCTAACCCATATCTGTATGTTTACAGGGTTTTACAAAAATATAAGATTTGAGTCTGAGTCTGATTCTCAGACTCCAATTGTTGATGAATTTAACCCCAGTACTTTAAGCATTTGCGGTTAAAGCGTCTTGCTGAATGACACCACACATGGTCGACCAACGACCTCCGACCCTGGGGCCGATGCTCTACCACTGAACCTCACGCTCCATTTCACACAAAACACAAACGATGTAGACTGACAATCCCTTAATGGCAACGGTAATAAGTAAAACCGATTATACCATTGCTGTGAAGTGTGCTGGCTACTTGCGGTAGAACAGTGGGTTTTACTCAGATTTGTTATGAGGTCTTCCTCCGCCGATAAAAACTGGATATGCCATATATAACCTGTAATGTGTTGAAAATGGCGTTCAACAACATTGAAAAATAAAACAGAAAAATAATAAACACTCTAAGGCACGCTATGCTGCTTGTTCATTCTACAATACACCCACATAATTGTTATTATAGCTGCATAACTACTATTCATGTCTCGAAATTCCTTGCTGTTATCGGAACGTTCTTGGTCTTTGACGTTTATTATGAATTCAATATTCAAACAAATCAATTATTATTAATTTTAAACAGAAGGCGAAAAACTATCTGATTTTGTGGTTGGAGTTGAACGGATGATCTCTTTTAGATTATCTGAACGTTATTCGAATTTGTTAGAAATAACAATTAGTGGAAAATTGAAAAAAAAATCAATTAAGTACACACTCGGGTGTATACATTAAAAAGATACCAGTTATGATAACCAGTGACTTAGCAGTTGTCTCTGTGATGACGTTTAACCAATGATTTAATTACATGTTTATATGTCTTTGGTATAACTTTCCAATAAACACGCATAAGAGTATGTCATTATTGGGAAATAGTTAAAATAATTAACAGACACCTTTGGTATATTGCACGTTTTATTACTTAAAATATACAAATTATAAATAATATAAAATAATCTTTAAATATATTTCCACCATTAAATGTATTTAACAACACTGCTGCAAAATGTCACCGGTAACGTAAATCTCGCTCAGTAGGCGCGGTCTGCTGGAACACAGGAGGTATGGCTATGCAAATTACGGCACGCGCCATGACCGGTGTCGCGGTATGTTGTCTCCATGCAAATGTGTCCTTTGAACCATGACTAGATATATGTGGTTTTCTGTTTTTTGTGTCACTTTCAATAGAGATTTCGTTTGTACATACTTTAACTGCATAATAATAATCCATTATGACAGCCAGGTGAAGTTCTTCATGCTGAACTCGCCTTTCCATTTATGTCTACCTAGGGCACCTGCTGAGAGACAAGATATAAAAAGTATTAAATACATTTTCAAATTTCACCAATAAAACTGTTTGAAAGTCAACCATTGAACAGTCAAATTGGTAGTCAGTGTAGCAAATATAGATATCCATGGATATATAAAAACTGACGTGACAATTAATACCAAAGATGCATTTTGCAACACTTATATTTGTAATGCCCTCAAGAGATATGAAAATAGATGTGAAAATGCAACATACACGCGTATATATCTATAGCCTACAGTTATTATTGTCTGTTGATGTTATTGTTTGTTTACTTGAGATGTTACTGGTATCTCCTGCATTGGTGTCACATGTTTCATTTCCAAGTAACTCTCCTCTCAAGTAAACCCTGTGTTGCATTTTCATATCTCTTGTTGAATTTACACTTAATTTGTTTCTGTCAGGATTTCTATATTGTAACAGAGAGACCCTGTTTCTGTGTATAACAGTATGTGCATGTTAATTAAAGACAATTATTACAAAGACATATATGAATGAAATTATAAAACAATATTTCATAATAGTGTTTATACTTTTTAAGCAAGTAACTGCAAATCAGTCATTAATAGAATGCTTGTTTCAATTTATTAAAGGGATATAAAAACACTTTCCCTCGTTCATAATAACTAACAGAATATACTAGTATACTGTCAGCCAGCCGAAGGAATGAGCAAAAGTGTCCTTTAAAGACAAGTTGTTGCTTAAAACAAGTAATTTTGCTCTTAACGGATATGAATGGGAAAATGTGGCTGCTTAAGGCAAGTGGCTGCTTAATAGAGATTGAAGTTAACTTATACCATAAAACATCGTCTTATACATAACTTTGCATACAGAAATAATGCAACCAAACGTGTATTATTGAGGGCATCGTGATCAATTGATTTAATGAAAATGGAAATGATTGTGTTATTCAGTCAGAAACTTTAAATGAAGCTGAACTAAACGTATAATTATACAGCAGTATACACATTTAATTGCGTTTTTCAACGTCATTAAATCTTTGTGTGTTATCTCTGTCGGGTCAATCAGTTGTGTGTGTGTGTGTGCGTGTGCGTGTGTGTACGTGGGTGGGATCGGGTGGGGTTGGAAGGAGTGATGGACACCCCGTCATTACTCCAAAATAGTCCACACCATGATTATAATCATGACTTAATACCATCCTTGTTCCAATTACAAACGAATACTGTAGTTGATTGGTTGGGTGATTGATTGGTTTATTGATTTAGTTATTATTTTTGTAATTATTAATTTATCCATTTCTTTCTATTTATTTATTTATTTATTTATTTATTTATTTATTTATTTATTATTGCCGTCGCCGTCGCTCCGCTATTATGTCGTTATTGTTATTGCTGTACACAGTCACATATGTTTACGTTATCATTTATATCGGTAAAATCACATCCCGTAACTCAGTATAAAACATCGTGCGCAACAACTAAACAACTTGGAACACGGTTAATTAAAAATTCATTTGTTCTCGAGAATAGGGAGTTTACGCCATTTTTAAAATATTTCAAATCACATTGTGGAGTGCAGTTGTAATTACGCATGAAGGGAGACCTGAAAATCAATTAGAGTAGAACCACTGTCTGTCCGAAAGTAACTGGCAAACTTCTCCTCTTAATTCTTTGGAAGAGGTAGAGGATCGTTTCTATTTATAGAATGTACATTTTAAGGAGGTACAGCCATAAACGTCAGGTGTAGCAAGCCGCTTTGTGTTGCATTACGTTTTGTAATATAATGCAAAAGCGAGGATATATTCATTATTAAATGTATCGCGTTTTTCAGTCCTCGGCTAGTTCTCGTGTTTGTTAAATGTTTTATGCCTGTTAATTTGAACCTCTATTTATACATTTAATAGAAACTGTGAGTAAAATGGTATCTGTTTCTATTATCATTGAAGCATGAAATTTGAGTAGATGTTCGCCTTTTCTCTATTTTCCATATATATACAATGTATCGTAAATCAATGATTCATAAATTATGCTTTTGCGAAATGTATAACCTCTATTACCGATTAACCTAAATGTTAGTTTATGAAGTGGGCACTGTTACAATGGCGGGTATTGAAGGGCTCTGTATATGATCCTAATTAGCATCTAATTAGCTCTTTACGTTCCACGCGTTCCACACACCCCGTTACCACCTAATGTTTAAATACCGGCTCGTGTCTGTGATGTTATGCTACGTACTTAACTGTTCCCTACTCAAAAACCACTTATGTACTGCTCCTGCAGAAATCAGCTGATTTTTGTTTTTTGTTTCTAATCCCCATTTACGGACATAAGGACCCCTCGACCTAAGTAAACCTCTTCAAAAATGATAGTCGACGTAACCGCCCAGGATATATTTTATCTAACCTGTTTACTATCCCTGATATCATTGCGCCCTAAAGTGCGCTATTCGGAACTAATCGGGGATTATCGTACTTCATATCTACTTACGTACTTCATTGACGCGAGCGGACAATCGAAATTATCAATGAAGCACACGTTTTGCACAGTTTGACCCCAAAACTTAGCAAGTCTGACTCTCGATTGATAAATCTTTTAAAATAATTATCCCATTACCGATAGTTTTCTGGATAAACTTGATAACGAGATAAAAGTAGGAAGACGAATGTGACGGTGATAAAAACGCACTCATCAGAGCTTTGAAGTAATTGTAACATTTAGTATCTATTAACAGTGACTTAATAGCGTGTGAATATGTCACTGCTATTAACGAGTACGCGTGGGTGAATGCCTCAATGTAAATGTTATTGCTTCCCTTTCCATGCTTGTTCTATATGTTTATTTTAACTGCGCCAATTTGCAGCCAATTTTACATCCGCTAAAAACAATCTTGTTTTTATGAAAAATACTGAAGATTATTTTTAAATTTGTATTGATAATGCGGTCCCATATCTTGATGTTGTTAATTGAGTCTTTATGTATCACTAATCGGGTAATTATGTTTCTTTATTAACGTGGCGTAACAACTAATTGGGTGAAAACCATATTTACAGCAGTTAAGGATACACGCATCGTCATTAGCAACAGCAATAAACTACATATGTGTTTAAAATGAGTACGGTGATTTACGTTGTCCCACATATTACATATAATATGCGACATTGTGTCTTCTTACGCTTTTGAATTTTATGAGCACTCCAATCATCGAGGTGTTTGAACCCTTGTGTTACTGATTAATATTTTTTTTATAAACTAAACACACAAAAAAGAAATGTTCAATATACATAATCTTTAGGTATCTAATATCAGGGAACATGTATAATCAATTACATAACTATAATTAGTTTTGACGAAATGTATCCAAAATCAATCGTTAACAAACAACAATGGTTGCAGCGGGAATCCCATTTTCGACATGCACAAATGAGCCCGGTTAATCCATGTTTTCTAACCTAGATTTTTGTATCCTATCTTACGCAGTTTTTCATATCAAGGTCAAGGAATCAGTTTATAACACCAGATTTTATTATTATTTTCTCAACAATAGCAATTAGATACCGAGGATTGCGAAATATCTAACGAAGGAACACTTGGTATGACCAGTGCAGGCATGTGCAAAGAAGGCATTGTAAGAGCTATTGGAGAATCTATATGTGCTGTTAGACGTTTGAGGACACGATAGAAAGTCAGAAGTCAGTTTAGGCATGTCACGTAGTGGAAGGCTATTGTCGTGACTCACATCCATGGCCAATATATCTTTAATAGGTTACCTACCTGCAATATCGATTTCTGAAAGCAACTACTACTGCAGATAAAACTCTTGGCACATATAATATAACAGCCGAAAAAGGAACTATAGATTTTATTTCTATTTGATCATATCCTCAGTCATATTTATCGGACGTTTACTTTTTTATTCGGTCCACTGAGATTTGTTAACGTGCACATGGTGTTGCATTCCCTGCACACGAGACCTGTGGCTTTACATCCGCTCAGGAATAAGGTATAGTAAGAGTGCATTTGAAAACGGACGTGACCTCATTGTGAATCTTACCACGGACCCCCGAGCTTGGAGCAAGCATGCTGACTACTTAACCAACGTTTATATATTTTCCTTTTAAGGCCATCAATGTATGCGTGCCAGTACGACTCCCTTGACAGTAACGATGGGGACTAAGTATTGAATTGGGCCAATATAAGCTTCACTGAGCTTGTCAGAGCTTCACTGAGCTTGTTAGCGTTTCACTAGGGTTGTTAAGGTTCAAACTAGAGCTCAGCTTAAGCGGGGTGAAAGTGCAATAAATTGATTGTTGACCGCTCACGCTAGACGTTGCGGGTTGGACATCAAGCTTGACTCTTTTGGCCTCACAAAAACAACACTCAGTATTGGTTCTACCCAGAAAGCGGAATCGAGAGCGATTTAATAAAAATCTCCGAGTTTAGCTCGCAGTCGAGTTAAAACAAACCAGCATAACGTAACTGTACTCAATTTAGAGATTTACTGGACTCCGTTAGGAGTTTTTTGTAGCTCCAATACGAATACTGGTCCAGCCGCACACCAACACTTCATTTTCATTACATACTGTAATTACTAATAAAAAAATATCAGAATGCCATGTCGATTAAAACCATGCGGTAACGTCTAATTGATCCGTTTTGTCAGGTTGAAGCTCAACAGAATTTGCCCAAATGCGTGTTTACTCAGTTTTTTTTAAATATTGGTTGCAAAAAAAAAGATACTATTATAAACAGACAAAACAATTGCATATTGTCACTTAGCAGATAGGCATTAGTTTATTATTCGCTTTTCGTCTGCAATGTAACTTCTGTATTGGAGGTAATGCAAGACATGGCTGCGTTCAGTTCGATTTAACGTTTGATAACGTTAGCTAACATATTTTCCTGGACACTGGCTAAGCCTCATATTAGCACGCAGTAATCGATAATTTTTGGGAACCAGGCATTAAACGTGTTTGCTCTTTAACTGTGCTGAACGCTGCCCTGGTAAGATCTTAGACTGGAAAATGGACCCTGTACTCCTGCTTTACCTTATGGCCGTAATAATACATAGCAGTGATATGTGAGCACGTTAATTGGTCAGTTACTTCAGTGAACGTTGAAATTTAGTAAGCGTTGAAAACTATAAATTTGTGTGTAAATTTCCATACTTTTTCATTTGGATTGAACATACCTGAATCGGGAGATACAAGGGACGACTAGGTAAGAACTAGTTTGAACTTACAAAGTCTAAAAAACTAAGCCACACAATGAACAGACCGAAGGTAGCTTGTTATTCGTTTGTCGTTTTTCGGCACTCAACTTGATTCTCCCGAATCAAGTTTAAATTATCACCACTAGTTGATTTTGGGTTAACTAATATACGGAACTCAAAATTAACTAATGATGATAATTTAAACTTTACTCATATCTCAACGACATCAATTTACGAGTCTGTAAATGGCGAACACTCGGCAAACTTCGCCATACTTTGGTATGGAGGTCCTCCGTAGAGCCAGGAGAGCAAAAAATATTGGACTACAGTGTGTTTTCACTATCGGCTAAATGTATCACTTCAAAACAGCCACTTGGTTTTTTACTTTTAAATATTTTATATTTGTTCTCTTAAGTAAAGTGTAATGATATTTTACTATCTTTAAGCTGTTTGTATTCAGTAGCCTAACCTCTGTTGTACACCACCCTACTTTAAATAAGACGCGTGTGTATATCACAGCGTGCAGTTTTTCTGCGAGTTTGGTAAACGACTTCTTTACATAATATCCCGTCATATGTGTTAATGTTTACAGTGAGTTTATGGCGATGCTATGATACACACTTGAAAAGAAAAAACACTCTCTCGAGTTTGTTGAAAGCCTTCTCGCGTCGCTTTTATAGCGATTTTATGACGATTTTCTAAACTTGGGTAACGCAGAGTTGGATTTGTTAGTGTTTTCAGCTACTTCATGATCGTCCTTAATCCGGGTAGTTATCCCATTCCAGCTGAAAACGTTAAAGTGGTCACGATATATAAAAAAGACCTTTTAAAGAGTTCCTTAAAATGCGCGCTTTGTAAATTTCTTCATCATTAGTTTGGTAAATGTCTAATGTATTTCTCATGATTAGATATACATTTCATAAAGGACAGCTTTTTGAGTTTAAGTTAAATTAATTTATCGTTAGAAATATATCCAGGTACATGTAATATTATACTAATTAGTATTATCTTTGTCACCTTTGTCATTGTCTTATTTTTAGCTGTTGTCGTCGTCGTCGTCGTCGTTGTCTTAAGAATTGTTGTCTTCGTTGTTGTGTCAAAAGTTTCGTCGTCGTCGTCAATGTCATCATTGTTGTGTCATAATTTCCGTCGTTGTCGTCGTCAATGTCATCGTTGTCTTGGTTGTTTGTTGTCATTTTCATCCCATCATTTTTGTCTTGTCATCGTCGTTTTCATCGTTTCGTCATCGTCGTAGTCATCGTTCATATTTGTCTGTCGTCGTCGCTGTCGTTGTTATCATAGTTTTCGTCATCGTCGTTATCGCCGTTCATAATTGTCTGTCGTCGTCGCTGTTATCATTGCAGTTGTCAGCGTTATCATCGCAATATCATCGTTGTCTGACGGTCTTAATCATTATCATCATTATCATCATTATCATCATCATTATCGTCATTATCGTCATCATCGTTATCATCGTTATTGCCGATATATTTGTCAGTGTTGTTGTTGTTTTACTTTGCTTTTTTCGATAATTCACCTATTTTTACCGAACAATCGATGTCCCAACTTTTAATGCTTATTCATATTGCACTGCACATTACAGTACTTTCCTTTTTCTTTTTTTTAACAAAACCTTGTATTATGAGGATCGGTCGTTCAAACTATCAACAACGACACACTTAGTAGAGCTACATGACAGTAGCTAATTATTACAATTTACAAGACTATTAAACCATAATGATAAAAAAACGCGAATATTTTATTGTATCAAACATGTTACCGACATGCTTTGCTTAATAATAAAGTTCATTTCAATTTGTTAAACATTTACAAATACAAATATGCATCAATTTAGAAACACAATAAAGATTATGCCAAAAGGACAAAAGAGTGATATGCCTGAAATATTAATAACGTTTTACGTGTTAGTTGTGGTTGCACTCCATTAATGTGATGTTGCAATCTATATCATTTTGAATGATGAGTACTTAATTATCGCGGGTAACTAACTACACAATGACACCAGCCTCTGAACACGCACGTTACATTACTTATCGTTACGTTTACCGTAATGGATTGTTAATTAGTCTGTTTTTAATGTTATTTGGCTGTCAAATTATGAATGGAAATCGGCATATAAACGTTAGTTTGTAATTTTCTTTACGTTTATTTGAACTTTGAAGGTAATAAAGGTTGAAGCTAGTTTCAGGTGTAAGCCACCACTGATTTTGTTTCTGTTTAGTGTGTACGCTGCTGACAAAGTGAAAGTAGACTTCAAATCATCATTTTTTTTTCTTAATTCACTATTCAAACATGACAATGCTTTCAAAATGTTCAAAATCTATCAATAATGCCATTCAAATAAAACAGTGAGCATTATAATAAGGAAAATGCATTTGAAAAGAAAAAGAAACGAGAATTATTTATAATCGCCATTATGCGACTACCCAGCGGAAGCGCTTCCTGTTTTCAATGGCGGTACTATGCCTTTAAGTACGAAACACGAGTAACACACCTACTTCAGCTATCTATGACAATTAAATGAAACAACTATGTTTTTTTTTCCTATTGACACATCTTAATACTGTTATACGTACGTGTAGTTGTTTTATCGTGTTTGTTTATTAAATGTGTATAACCTATTATAATTATTAATGCATTGGCCTACATTTTTCTATTATATAGATATGAAATCTTCTTTGTGATATTTTAAAATCGTCTTCAACAATTCTGTTAAGAATTGTCCTTACGTTCTGTGTGATATTTTGTTAATGTTTATATGTAGACAATGCTAAATAAATGAAATTTCTAAAACACGGCGTCATGTTGACTGAATCGAGATCGACTACAATACCAGTTATTTTTATTTAATACTATCACTGCTATTTAATGCTAATTTTTGCTGTTTTATGAATGTATTCTCCTGCACTAAGCGACCACTGCAATTATTGAGATTTGATCGTTTAAAGATTAAATAATTTTATAAAAGAAACTATTCATTACTAATTTAAGAGAGAGAGAGAGAGAGAGAGAGAGAGAGAGAGAGAGAGAGAGAGAGAGAGAGAGAGACTATCCACTACTCCACATCCTTTTTAATTTCGGATATTCACTTGATGGATGTTCAATTTGTGGCTCCGGTTTTTTTTAAAGTAAGAATACATCCCCTTCCCCCTTCGATTGCCGGAGCAGTATCTTAGATTGATACAGATTAAATACGCATGTTTTCATAGCCTGTGATAAGCTGTTTAAATGCATTATTCATCACAGTAATGAAATGATGAGTGATGTAGACAACACTTGTTAGCTTCAGTGAAATATATTTTTTATTTCATCGTATGAGTGCTGACGTGGTCCCAAGTGGCATTGTCGCCATTGAGCAGTTCAATTTCAGTGTCCACGAATTGAATTTATTTGACATCTCACTAAATTTTTAATGATTCAAAACAATCGTCGGGAATTACAATTTATGGTTTCACTGTTTATATATAAGCTACTGAGAACTTTTTCGAAGTCACAAATTTGGCCATCTGTCATATATCTTTCAGTACTATTTATACTGTTGATAAAAAATCACATTTTTTCAGTAAATGCTGTATGTCGGTATTGGTGAGGACCCCTTGGTAGATTGAATTTCAAAAGTAGTAGTAGTAGTAGTAGTAGTAGTAGTAGTAGTAGTAGTAGTAGTAGTGGTGGAAGGAATTCGAAGTCGTAGAAGTAGAAGGTAGTAGTAGTAGTAGTAGTAGTAGTAGTAGCAGTAGCAGTAGCAGTAGCAGTAGCAGTAGCAAAAGCAGCAGAAGCAGCAGCAGTAGTAGTATCCTTGTGACCGCGAATTTATCGTTAAATAAAACTGTTTCGGCTGTTTCCCATGCAAACTAGTCTACTTTAACTCGGTGATAATAACTGCCAATTTGAGATGCTCCAAAGCGAACAGACTAACATATTTCTTGGAACGAAAAACAAAATCAATATTAACCATCTTGACGACAGACGGCAGACAATACGTGATTACAGACGCGTGCGTTAGACAAACGATTTACGCGAGGACCATTCAGTAAGTAGTCTGACTAGCGGAATCCCCAGGTGCATAATATTTGTAGATTGCATATCTATTTTATAAACAATCATGAGTAATAAGTATACCGCATTTTCCCCTAATCACAATGTTGAAGATTGCCACGATTACAAATTGATACATTCTCAAAATAGTATACTTCATTTGCATATTTCATTTCTTTGCTTATTGTGACGTCATCCGGTCACAATATAAGTAAATGAGTGAATGAACCGGGACTCGTTTCACTATAATTCGTAAGTTTAAGATTTTCGTACGAAAACATGAGTTTTATTAACGCAAAGTAATTGTCAATTTTTAATATGAAAATATGTTCAACTTCTTCTGAAAGTTGCTATAATGTTGTTTGTGAAATACTAAATGACCTGAATTTTTATCCTAACTCAAAAATTTAACGCTAAGAATTTCTTATCGGGTTTCGGTTCAGGTCCTAATATGATATGTGTAAATATAACGAGTGTGCTAGTTCTACAACACACCGATCTTGCGATCAAAGGCGGGAATGTATCCATTGAAAAACAAGATAATTATAGACCCGGTAGAACGGTAGGTAGCAAATATGGGCATAACGCAATCATAAGAAACATGAAATGCTTTCGCGAGGGAGTCGCATAATGGCGGCGATAAATAATCTTAATTTTTCTTATTTCAAAAAGCATTTTGCTTATTTTGATGCTCATTTCGTAATTTAAATTGCATTATTGATATTTTGAAAGCATTGTCATGCGAATTTAGAAAAAAAAATGCTTGGAAATTTGAGTATGGATACATGATTTCTGGCGTCTATTTTCACTTTGTCAACGGTGTGCATACTGAACAGAAACAAATCTCTTGGGTGAAATATGGCCTGTATTTTTGTAACTATATATTAGCATAGCAGATTTTGAAAAGGTATTATTAACTATAGAAATAAGAAGGAAAATCAATGGTAGCTTACATCCGTACACGCCATATGAAACTGATAGCTAGCATCCTAAAATATCAATACCAGATAAATGTGCTTCCGGTTGAATGTTATATTTTTAATGAATATCAAATAAATATAGACCCTGCAAAATAATAATTCTGTATGGAAGACTAGATAAATATAGAGCCGGTAAAATGGTAGCAAGCAATGATACATATAGATCGGTAAATATGAAATAAATGATAAAAGCAACGAAATGTTTTGACATGAATTTCTTCAACCTAATCTTCACAGTATTCATTCATTCATTCATTCATTCATTCATTCATTCATTCATTCATTCATTCCATTCATTCATTCATCCATTCATTTATTGATTCGTTGATTGATTGATTGATTCATTCATTCATTCCTTGATTCCTTCATTCATTAAATAATTTATTCATTTATTTATTTCGAACCTTAAAATATGTTAAGAGGTGTTACCATCTTTCTGTTTTTTTGGTTTGAAATACAATGTACATATTTTTTATGTATTCTCTACCTTTTGAGTATCCCCGACCCACCTGTTTGTCAATTTAAAACCTATTGTTTTACCCTTTTTAGCAACCATTTTCATCGATTTGCTTATCTAAATACCAAATGTTCATCCATACTGCTTGTGTGTATTCAATAAGGCACTACGTTGCCAGTTACTCTTAAATGTTTAAAGACAAGGACTTATATCGAGCAGAAAAACTGATCGAGATTTTGTGAACGCTTGCGTATATACGCAAAATCTCGTAATATTTAGTTTTCAATTATCATAACTTCCATTAATCTCAAGAACACAAATCAAAGGTTTTACATTGCAGAATGAAATTCTCACCCAAACAATACCATTCCCAGAATGTGTTTAAAATTGTTTAAGAACTTATGATTATAAAATTTGTATACTGCAGCTGAAATAACGTCAAATTACGATACATTTTCCTTCAAACCTCAATATCTTTAATTCAAGATCATTTTGCGTGATCGAAACATGTTTCAACATCTAAGATTGCAAACAACTTACAGTTTATGTGCAAGAAATCAGTTGCCTGCGAATTATGATTGATAAATTTGAAAATAATTAATCCTTCATGTGCTATTTCATCAACATTTAATCAATATATGCAAGTTTCCTATTCCTCTCTACAAGTCCTTGCAAAAGATTACACTTCTTCTTGAGTTGAGGTCAGTAGGTTTGAGCCAAGGTCGACCCAATGCTTTTAAGTTTATGTAAGATTTGCGTAGTTACTGGTGGAAGGATGATACTTCTACTTAGTATCACTACGAGATATTCTTCACCAATAAAACAACTGATTATCATATAGCCTGTATAGTAAAACACCACTCATAATATACATTTTACTCATTGAATGACCCTTTTCCCACCGTCTCATTATTTGTTAACTGAACTACAAGTATTAAACGTTTAAGAACCTATAAAGTTAAGGTAAGGCAGTTATTGATTACTTTAAGAGGTGCTAAACTTCCTTCACAGCGACACACTGTAGCGTTTGTATTATCGATTACAAAAGCAGAACACGTATAATCGATGTTCTTTTTTGTTTTAAACTTATTTATTCAACACCGATTGTGAAATAACAAGTCCTTGCAACTTGTATGTATCTCTCTCGAAGTCTTCCTGGCTAGAACAAGTACTAAGCAGTGTCTAACTCAAGGACACCTCACATAGCAGCGGAGAAGGATTGAACCCACGACCCACCGGTCTTGAATCCGATGCTCTACCACTGGTAAACCAGACCAAACACATCATGTTAGGGTGACCAGCCCACATTCAGACACGTTCTCCAGCATGCACGCACACACGCACGCACGCACACACATACACACACACAAATGTACATATTCGAATAAAACACAATATCAGCACCTAGCGTCGGGCATTTTCAACAAAACAGCAGAAACGTATTTAATATAATCCCTGAACTGCCACCCCGTAATCAAGTGTGTCACCACTGATGGCAAAGTAGTAAGTCACTCAATGATCTACATGTTTCAAGTTCCCATTTGTTCTCATTAAATCTGGAAAAAACATCACTACAACACTTTTGAAATTCTATTACACTTATACACATAATTTATACCGCAGTAGACGAAAAGGGGTCGTTCACATACTCATAGAAGCATTTCAATATAAAGTAATAAAACTTATAATTTTAACATGAGTTATCTTAAAAAATAATGAAAGTAAGACTAATACTTCTAGCGATACAAAGACAATACAAATAATAACAAAAAGTAATGATGATAATAATAATAATATTAGCAATATAATAATAATAATAATAATAATAATAATAATAATAATAATAATAATGATAATGATAATGATAATGATTATAATAATAATAATAATAATAATAATAATAATAATAATAATAATAATAATAATAATAATAATAATAATAATAATAATTATAATAATAATTATAATAATAATAATAATGATAATAATAATAATAATAGTAATAACAATAATAATAAAACAAATAATTATAATGATAATTCTAATAAAAAACGTAAAAAAAGTTTTCTTAAATTGGTAAACTCTTTTCAGTAAATGTATCTTCCACGATGCCCTCAAACATATCTAAAAAAACAACCTATCTTTAAAAACACAGTTCTAGACCCTGACGACAAAAAGTTTAAACATAACTATCAGAGAAAACGACAACTCGACAATTAATTCAGCCATATTTCCACACAGCCGAAATCAACTTAGGCATCAAAGAAGCTACCAGCCCTTAATCTTAAATCCATGTTAATCGACTAAATTCAACTCAATAATTAATTCAACAACATTGATTGCATTTAGCTGAACTTAAATAGACCTTTTGACTTCAAATGACAAAAAATATACCACTATTGCATCCACGTCTAGAATATTTCTATCATTAGTGCTGATTATTATGTTAATATATACCTTCACGTAATACTAAAACCAATTAGCGAAATCCAGGAGATCTTCTTCTTCAGTGCTAAGACCATCAAACGACGTTTCCGACGCCATACTGGTCGCCGTTGGCGATTTTTCCGGCGTACTTGTTGAGTCTAAATTAAAACGAACGCAAGAGTCAATGCTGCAGTTCTCGTTTAAAACAGCGTTCACGGCATCATGATCATCAACAAGCTCCTGCAGGTCTTTGATGTAGTTAATGGCAGCTTTTAAAGTGTCCACTTTGCTCATTTTCTTGCTTTTACTTGTTTCTGGTTCGTATGGAAGATGTTCCCTAAGTGTTGCAAATGTCATATTTATCAGTTTAACTCTGTTTCGTTCACGTTCATTTCTTCGGGCCACAGAAACTTGCGGGCCGTGTTTTAAACCATAGTAAATATTCGGATCAGTTTGGCTGAAATCAAGTCGTCTGCGACAAGTGGATAACTGTGAATTTTCTTTTGCCAAGTGAAATCGAAACATTTTTGATCGTGTAACGTTGACATTTGACGACATGTGTCCAATAGGATGCTGCTGCTGATACATACATGACGACATTTGAAAATTAGTTTGTGTTTTTTGGTTAAATTCCTGTTTAATTTTAGCCATTTTTGAATAGTGCGTGTTACAATCCATAAACTGTTGCAATGACTGCGTTTCTTGAAAGATGGTGCCAAATTATCGTCTGCTAGTTCTTGGTTTCGCCTAAATGCAACCAAATACGTCACGGCGCGTGCCTGTCGCGTGGTGGGTTTGTTGACAGCCTCGTTTTGAATGCACTTAAAACCACTTTTAAATGTAAATACTAAAAGTGTGCCTTGCATTTTAAGTATTTATAGTCTGGTATTATCCGAATTCATGCAGAAATAAGCCCCTCCCCTTCTGTTTATCGGCAAGCACCGAACCATCAGTCAAAAGGAGAAAACACACACACAAGCACCTGACTGAATGATTGAGTAGAACGATGCACCCTTATCTTTTGGACAGTAACAAAAGACGCTTGTACGTCTCGGACTTTACAGGCAAAAAGCGATATCCAATATCTAGAAATTTAAGTTGATCATGTTAAAAGACGGAGCAGCGATTAAGAAGAGCTTAACATTTATTCATTTTTGTCATTGCGGAAACCTGATATCGAACAAGTTTGACATTATTAGATAACTCAAACATCGCGAGAAGACGTATAAACAAACGGTATAATGGCGGAAAGACATTTAAGGCTATTTTAAACCTTATTTAAATGTAAATACCGAAGATTTCGTGAAGATAAGGTAGTAATTGAAATGCATTACAAAGGTCATCAATAGAAACTGGGACCAAAACGACATTTCCATTTTATTCAAGAAACGTATTTGAGAATATCGGCTTACATTTTTAATGTGCGCAGTTATTACAATATTCGTGTCTTTTAATGTTTAAAAAGTGGGCAGAATGGTCTTCCGTTTTTTTGGTCATGATGATTTTGTCTTTTCGAAATTATGCAGATAGAAGAGAAAATTGTCTCAGATCACATTTCTAAGCGAGTATTTATTGTTCACAATATATGTAAGTCGATAGTGTAGTGGATAGAGTATTAGCCGCTCACGCCAGAGGGTGCGGGTTTGATCTCAAGCTCAATACGGGTACTACCTAGGAAGCCAATTCGAGAGCGGTTCATATAAGTTTAGAGCTTTATCGCATTCGAGCTAAAATAAATTAGCATAAACTAATGTATACAAAGTATCGAGTATCGAAGCTCTGTCCGATCACATGCATGGCATTTGCGGTACAGGGTCAGCTGACGTTTGTCTGAATCGATCAAATGTATAAGCTCCGATCAACGGTGGTTCGCAGACTGAAAGCATGCCACACGTGCTATTTGATGTTGGTTCGATTTTGCCACCGCTTCACGTCATATCTAATACTATGTGATTAGTAGAAGTTCCTCTTTTGACGGGTATACATTTGAAGGTAGATTTAATACGGGTAGGCCCGGTGTCAGTAAACTGCAACTGAGTAAGATATCATACCATGTTGCTGCGGTATGTCACCTCAGTAAACGAAACGCTGTCTCAAGCATATTTCAACAACTGGACCAGATACAAGGCATGATATACAATAATTGATGACAAGTATGACAGAGGAAAACATATATATAGCTGTAAATAGTCATTACCATTACCAAACAAACAAGAGGTTGCCACAGTAACGTGGTCATATCCCCAGCACCTCATTAACCCTTAGAGGTATTTCCAGAGAAGTGGATTTAAATTATACAAAATGAGAAAGTCGCCGAACACAGAAATCACATGTAAATGCCGCAAACTGAAATACTGTTATATGACACATTGTCTTGTCCCAGTGAGCACTAGTGTGATGTTCTAAATCGAATCATAAATATGTAAGTTATAACCCCAAAACAAAACCAAAACTTTGTTTGACGAACAGACCCAAATTCGCATCACACATCGTCTTGGGCTGGTTAGCATTTGTGCTAATTTATTTAAAAATCCAATCACAACTAAAGAAGATACGATCTGGACAGCAGTGGACGGACGGAGCTATGACCTTGACCTTTGAAAAACAGACCCAATTCATTCGCATGAAACATCATCTTGTCCTAGTAAACATTTGTGCCGAGTTATTTAAAATCCAATTACATCTAAAGAAGATAAGGTCCGGACAGCAGCGGAAGGGCAGATGGAGCTGTGACATTGACCTGCGACGAACATACCCAAGTCAGTCGCATGACACATCGTCTTGTCCTGGTGAATGTTTGTGCCAAGTTATTTAAAATTCCAATCACAATTAAAAAAGATAAGGTCCGAAACCGGCAGACGGACGCACAGAGCTGTGACCTTGACCTTTGACGAACCGACCCAAGTCAGTCGCGTGACACATCGTCTTTTCCTAGTGAACTTTTATTTAAAATTCCAATCACAACTAAAGAAGATACGGTCCGGACAATAGGAAGCACAGTGTATAAATTGGATTTCCAAACACTTGACAATGAGCTTTGACCTTGACCTTTGACACATCGTATTGTCCTAGTGAATATTAACAACTGAAGGAGATACGGCGCAGGGAACGCACGCACGGACGCAATGACGGACGCAGCCAATTTCTGAATACTAAAATTAAGGAAACCATCAGCTATATGTAGGCCAATAGCTACTGGCCGATATTCCTATCACAAAAATGGTAAATACAGGAAACATGACCTGTATAATTTTAAAATATATATTAACTGTTGTTTGACATTACCATCACCAAACATGTAAACTTCAGTAAAACACTATATATACACGCGTGGCTATTGACCAACAACATAGTTAAAACAAGAAAACACATATATATATATATATATATAGCTATCGACCGCCATCGCCATCACAGAAGTACAATAAGGAAAACAAATATGTAAATAAGCTTTTCTTCTAGCTAATCAACACTGAAATTGAGAATAACCAATAACCATTGCTTATTTTACTGCTTAATTTAAATTTAATGTTTTTTTTTCTCAGATATTTCAATGCTTAAACAACTGTTGACCGTCATGACCATCACCAAAGAAGTAAATATACTTGCATAAAGATACAATATGTATAATGTATTATAAGGCAACATTATGTTAAACAATACAGTGTAAAGGGGCTACCATAACTGTCGGAGTTTAAAGATAGTCTTTAATACTACCATAATCTTTTATATACAATAAATAAACAAACGTGTTTTCTTCATTCAAAGTGGACATTCAGTAGCTAAATTAGCAATAACGATTAATTTTACAACTTCAAGGGAATCAAATTTACTAAAAAGACGTGGAATTCAGTTTTTTCAGTACTACAAAGAGGGCCTTCTATAGCAGTTTTTTGTATCTTCTTTTTTTTCATACATATATTTCATGGCGACACATGAATTTAAGAATGAATTGTCCACGATTATAGGTTGGAGACTCGGTCAGCCAATCTATGATTTGACCTGGGTGTGTAAATGGCCAAGTCAGTCAATACCATGTTCAACAATCAATTGACATCGTTGTAACAAACGTTATATCGAAACTATTTTCGAAAACTGGATAACAATTTCTGTAAGACAATATATAAATAATAATATAAACATATCTTCACATCATTTTACTTTACATTAATTTACATAGCTTGACTGCGAAGAAAGCTCAATGCCTAACTAAACCACCCCTATATCCGTTTCTTGCTCTACCTGAGCCTGGGTTCGAACATGCTACCTTTATCACGAGAGAACAATCCTCTATCCATTGCACTACCACTTCACGGTATATTGACACATGGTCATGACATATACATATTTCATAGATAAAGTTTGTCACGTGTGTACCTGCTTTACCAGCACACAACGTATTTCAGACTGAAGCAAGCATACAAGTTAAAACATAATTTGGTACCGTACTATATCTTCAAAGAAACGCGTGGTAAAGTTGAAATCGATGTTAATAAATGCAACTCTTGAATGTATAATAACCATATGAAGATATAGACCAAAATCCTGAAACCTGTTACTACCCGAAACTTTGCATTGAAGAATAACTGAACAGTTGCTTTATAACAATTAGTGGTGTCAAGCTACACGATTTAATGACTTTAAAACCCCAAGTCTGGATATTATATCAATTCTGGATAGGAAATGAGGGGATAAACCAAGACAAAACGTTCTTACCCTGTTTTTTATTTATCTTACAATAATTTCATCACTCTAAAACACAATTTTAACAAATTAATTTCGGCCGACATATATGAATCGATAAAAATAATAGCAGATCTGGGATAAAAAAATATATGTCGTTTCAAAAACGTGTGTTCTATATATATTACAATACAAATTAATATTTGGAATATTATTTTATTGTGCAATTAGATAAATGATGGAATTTTTCTTTTATATTTCACACTTTCTGCTATTAATGACCATGTGTGAAAATGATGTATTTCTAATTACGGGCCAGATTACATAGTTATTCATATCTAAATTATATCGATATTAATATTTCATTAATGCCGTTAAACGTTATATAAACACTTGTTTTAAGCGTCCCTTTTATACCTAGAAAAACATTGCTTTTTTCTGACAGGTTAATTTCTTTCAAAACTTTACAGGAAATATGCAGCTTATTAGAACATTTAATACTTTTTTTTCATATTTTTATTTAATAAAAAACTGCATGTTTTAATGCAATATATTGGGGTCACATCTTGACATCGCGGGTTTAATCATGTCATACTTACCAGTAAACTAAACAAATGCATTCCAGGTGCGTGTGTAATCTATAATTACATACATGTATACGTAGTTGTATTATGTCTCTGATGTATATAAAGGATTTATAAGAAAATTTAAACAATTTATATATATTGCCACCCAATATCGCGACATCCTTACCTCTACTCTACTCTGCTTTAATTGTAAAAACAAGCTTGAAATATTGGTCGTACGCCTTTACCAAATACTTAACTGTGTTTACACTTTTTTAATTTCATATTAAAAAAAAACACAATTCTTTTTACATCCGCCTTCGTGAATCAGACACGTGCACAGGGTCTTAATTGCCGCAATCTATGCGATGACTCCAGTATGCAATGTCTAACACTACAAAAGAACCTATCTCTATTTAAAAAGGTATCGTTTTACCAATTTCCATTTTGTTTCGCCATTTCAGTCTCTTGGTAGTTGAGCTAGCTATACCTGTCACGTTCTACGTCTGAGGATTTTACATTATATATAACATGTATTGATGCACATGCTTTTGTCGTAGTCGCGAAGTCGTCAAGGAGTAGTTATATAAATACGTAAGGTATGGTGTTCGCTTTGATACTCCCAGTTTTCCTCTTCCTTTAAAGTTGTTCTTCAATATTGAAGGCTGAGAAAGGAAGGGTCGTGTTTTTAAACTGTATAAACTTTATAAAACACGAATATCTAACTAATTTCAGTTCGACTCCTTTTGGGCACGCATACAAAACGTACGACATTCGCTTTAATATTCAAATGGTTTGCTACTCTTCAATATGAAGGCAGGAAAAGGTAAAATTGTGGTTTAGTTTTATAAAACACGAATACCAAAACTGATGTCAGTTTGACCCCTCCAGGGTACGCATGTACCCAATTCACTACAAACATTCTCCTTTCTTCCGACGCGCTGAAAAACAATAAAGTACCACCTTATTATTGGATTATTTGTTTTATCACATTTCATATCGGTTTGATACGCAGTAGTGAACAGCTTCTCTCGCTAATTTTGTGACACAATATTCCATCATGAATGTCAAATGATGACAATTCGCTTTAATCGCATGATGTGATCAAGTAATTAAACACCTAAAATGATCCACACAGCGCAATGACAAATGAAAACTAGCAGAAACGGGTCGAAAGAAGAGTCAGATAATTAGTTATTATACGTCATATCTGTGCGAGAGACGGCGAGGTGGTAAAGGTGAAAATACAACTGAAAGAAAAAAACGTTCATTGTTTGCACTTACGAATAAATTACATTTTGAGACGAAAAACAAGATGCACGCACGCACGCACGCACGCACGCACGCAACAAAACCACACTATCCTTTAAATATATTCATACGATGAGACATAAAAATGCATCTAATGGCGATACATGCACGGGTATTATCGAGGACTAGGTACAATAAAAGTATATCGACCTCCTTAGTCTATGATACGTTAGACTAGTTTTGTACCAGGACCTCGATATTTAGTTGGACAGTATCCTCTTGTAACAATTGACATTACATTTACAAGTCGTAACATACTGTAGTGTGTGTTCGCGTAATTTGACATCCTAGCATCTTGACCGATACTACTACTACTACTAATAATAATAATAATGATGATGATGATGATGATGATGATGATGATGATGACATTAATAATGATAATAATATTATTAATAATGATAATAATAATAAGACTTTTATTAATGAGAACTAATTTGAATAAATTCAATCTTCTATGAGGCTCACAGCATATTTACAAAGTACAAAATTAATTCAACATAAATATACACACAATAATGAACAAACAAGTATATAATTATATTTACTGTATTGTAAATATAAAGTTTCGAACTGACTAGTAGAATTTGTAATTTTTATAGGAGATGAAATGAAATTCCACAAACACGAGCCTGGATAAGCAACGAATTTCAGAATTTGGCTTTAGGGAATACAACTGTAGATTAGGGGATAACCGTAATGTACGTTTATGCCAATTGGATCTTTAATAGTTGTCCTACTTTTCAGCAAAATGAAATCGCTCCGATTCTTCAAAATAGAACATTCTAGTTTACATAGAATGTCATGATCGTCAGTACTTCCTCAGCCAATGAAATCGCTCTAAGAACGAGAAAAGAGACCAACATCTAAGCCGGGTAAAAGTTACATGAACGTTTCACTTCTAACATATACTCACTATCGGGTACCTCAAATCACCACGACCTTGCCCTTCTACCAAACGTACAAAAAGTTTAAACGTTTAGCACTCAGATCCAGTCTTGACTATGACTTACTTTCGTTTAATTCAATTCTTTAAATCTGATGAAAAAAAATCTTAAGAATATTCTTAGACTTGAGCTCAAGAACGAATTTGAAAAAATACACTTAAGAGACCATTTTTTAGACCAAAGGTTGCAAGCATAAACTGTCAAATCTGATGAAAAAAAATCTTAAGAATATTCTTAGACTTGAGCTCAAGAACGAATTTGAAAAAATACACTTCAGAGACCATTTTTTAGACCAAAGGTTGCAAGCATAAACTGTCAAATCTGATGAAAAAAAATCTTAAGAATATTCTTAGACTTGAGCTCAAGAACGAATTTGAAAAAATACACTTAAGAGACCATTTTTTAGACCAAAGGTTGCAAGCATAAACTGTCAAATCTGATGAAAAAAAATCTTAAGAATATTCTTAGACTTGAGCTCAAGAACGAATTTGAAAAAATACTCTTAAGAGACCATTTTTTAGACCAAAGATTGCAAGCATAAACTGTCTCAATTATTCTATCTGCCATGGTAAAGTAGATATCTGAGGTTGAAATTTGGATGTTCAAGCTTAAGTCGAAGAATATTGTCAAGAATGGATTATGAGTACAACCCCAGATCCTTCGGTACAACGAATGTTTAAATATAACATGTAACAGTAAGTACGGGACTCGTTCGATATTTTAGTGTACATTAAGTTATCTTTTATTTCATTTTGGTAAAAGTTCCCACTTATGTAATACGGATTATACCACCCGGTATCACGTTTGGGTAATATTTAAAGGAATAACGATTAATTAATTTATGAAAGTGTACTTTTCTGTTAACCTAGCTGTAAATAAAAGAATAGGTTAATTTCTGTTTACAAATTGTTTCGTTTGAGTCACGACTTTTTTTATTTGAAGTAGGGCGAAAAAGCACATTTTAACAAAGAGGTTCACAACGAATGCAGACGATTTATCAGCCATTAATTCAACTTTTAGTTTGACCTAAAACACTCTGCAAACAACAGTAACAACTTCAATGCGCGTGCTAAGTTGCATATTTATGCGTCACATTTGATGTAATATATTCAGCCCATCGCCATTTCTTTACCACTAGATTGCCCCATTTAAATCTATTTCATTAATTTACGATCTTTCAGCTCTCCCTCGTTCTCGTTTTATCATACTCAATCTTTAATGTATTGTTATAAAATAACCTCAGTTTTACCGAAAGTTTAAGGTTCTTTTCATCAGCCAATTTGTTATATAATAAACGCGAATCTGTGTAATTTCACATGCAAATTACATAACGACCTTTGACATACCAGTTCATTTGCATACGTTATGTAAAACGAAGAATGAAAACTTTTCAATTGTATTTTAGATGTTCGTCATTTGTATTCAAACGATGTAGAATTTGAAGTATCGAACTAGAAGCTGATATTACCGAAATTGCCCCTTAGCGAAAGAATAAGCGAATAAATTATGTAAGGCGAACACTTTCGAATATTTTGGTTTTCAATTATTACGGCGTATAATACAAATAAAGCACAGACCCTGTAATCAAATCGAATGAAACCCTATCTGAATTGTAAGTTAATCAAAATTCAATCATAATCAATGAACTACTGTGGTTGTCTCTTTTCATCGAATCTTTCTTTTCCCAGAGATGTCATACGCGTACATGGGCCACGTATGCATTGCTCGTTATCTTGTAATTATCTTTCATGGTACATGTGACTAAATGATCGCTAAAGAGGGATCCTCAATGACCCCAACCTAATGAACATGGGCTTATTGGATACATGTGTCCTCGTTGGTTTAGGACCTTCTAGATAAAAATGGAAATTTAACGCCATGAATGTTTGGAGAACATTTTTTTTTACTTGTTGAAATGATTCACAATCGTTTTTTTTTTTGCATAAATATCAAAATTTTGTTCCTTTCTCACCACGTTTAGGTTTCTTAAAAACTTGAAAATAACTTAAATTTAGGAAAAGAATTCAGGTGATCATGATTTCAGACTTGTTCCAGAAACAATGTGTCTGGTTTCATTGAAAATGATCATGTAATAAAGTAGCCAGTCTAAATTGAATTTTTTTTTATGTATTTAAGCAAAACTTAAAATTAAATGTTTGTGAAATAGGACACTGCTTATGACCGTTCCAATGGGGTGACACCCGGCTCCTGTTTCACCAACATATACTTAAATGCTTAAAAACTTAAATATAACAAAAGTAGCCAGGTGATTACGATTTACGACTGGTTCCAGCAAAATTGCATATGGTTTGATTGATAATGATAATATAATAGATAAATAACCAAACCTTAGCTAAGTTTTTAAGAATTTTAGAAAATGTAGGTGAAACAGAAGTATGTTGTCACAATTTCTGTAGACAGGAACCGCAGCGGTGGTCTAGTGGTAAACGTTCGACTTACATGCAAATAGTCGTTGGTTCGGTCCCCGGACGGGTTATACCAAAGACTTGACTTGAAAGTATAATGTGATTGGGTTGGGTTTCATACAATTTATTTGCGGCATGATACTTTAGTGTGCCAATGCTTTGAATACTGTCTCAAATGGACACCGTTGCGACAAACTGAAAAAAATGTTGAAGCGACGTTTAACACTCTCCAACAGCAACAACAATTCTGTATATATGTGTTGTAGTTAGTATGATTATTCTGTAGTAAATGCTGATGTAGCGGTTATGCCATTTGAATGCTAATTCTTATGTTGAGCATATATAAGTTTTAATATGTTACTTGAGTATATGACATGTGGTATATTTACCCGCACTAGGTTGTGTAACAAGGCCAGATACAGGTAAATAAGTCATATAAAATAACCGAATTATTTTTGTGTGCTTTTTTAAATCAATATTTTGTCTATTTATAAATATAAATGAAAAATGAGAATAAAAAAAAAACGAACTTAAATATATAGGACACTCACTTGTTTGACAAAAAACCTTTACAAAACAGCTTAATCCAATTTTAACCAAATATTCACCAAGAGCTGTATGTACAGTTATGAGTATATGTATACGTTAACAATAAATAGAGCATTGTATCAACCTTTAAAAAAAACCCTGCTCTTCTTATACATACCTTTAAAGGGTGAATAACGTTTTTTTTCAAAATTTCAAAATGACCAAAAAACATTTTTTACCAATAAACCATGCCTGTATATACTCATTCAATACGTATTACAAAACTGATACCTATTCAGCTAGAACTGTCATTCATATATAAGAACCCCAGTCCCTGCGTGGTTGTCCCTGATTTCCGAGTGGTATCTCCATAATGTTACCCATTCAATGTCTCTTTAGGAGCAATCCAATGCCTTGTGTTTTTTCGAGCTGTTGTATTCGTTGGATTTGGATGTCGTCTGCTGGGCATATGTTGTTGTTTTTAATTCCGTCAGTTGTGCTCAACCGCTTGACTCATAGGAAAATTGTCTGACTTCAATTCCCCGTCCCACAATGGTTGACATACACACTGTGGTTGATCACTTAACAGTTGATTAATTATGACAATGAACTGTTACACGATTAGAAAACCACGCAGTTGACGTAAAACAATCCCTTGTCTGTCTGTTGTCGAGAAAACTCGTGCATTTCGGAGAACTCTGCCTGGCATAAACATTTGCATAATGAATAGGTTAGAAGTTATATGAAATGTAACGATTTCATTGGCTTGTGAAGTAGGTCAACATCTACTGACGGTCATGACATTCAATGTAAAATGGAATTTCCTATTTTGAAGAAGGTCAACATCTACTAACGGTCATGACATTCAATGTAAAATCAACATCTACTGACGGTCATGACATTCAATGTAAAATGGAATGTCCATTTTGAAGTAGGACAACATCTGCTGACGGTCATAACGTTTTTGTGAAATGGAATGTTCTATTTTGAGGAAAGGCTGAGCGATTTCATTGGCTGATTAAGTAGAACAACATGTCATGTATATCATTATGGTCTTTGGGTTCATGTCCATGTAGGCCTATGTTTATGCTGTCACCGAATTTTGAGAATACGTTTACGCTAACATATTTTACGTTCATGCTTATTCACTTTAATCGGCCGTGTCACCATTATTTTTGTAAAGTAAACGTGACTGGTTGGCACCTAGACTGTAGAGAACGGACCCAGTTTTCTCCGCTTTGGTCCGTTACAGCAGTGTATGATTTGAGCAAGTTGCGTAAGCGAAAACGTGACGCTACTGTTTGGTAAGCATTGAAGTACTCTGAAATGTGGGACAGCAACGGAACCCTTAATTGTGACGAAAAGCAAACACAACCAATAGTATCAAACCGATTCTTTACCTCGGCAACTAAAGAGCATCAAAATTAACAAAAATTTCAAAATTGTACCATTTATAGTTCAACTTGGCGTTACCCCGGGAATACCTGGCGGAGGGACTAAACCCCTTAGAACAGCAATACAATCGCCTGCTTTTCCAGTGGGGTCTAACAGACCTGATTTCATAGAGATTAGGGTCTGGATGTACCATATGTTGTAATCATATGTAGATGCAACATGACGGCGGTGGTCAAATACCACCATCTTGGCCACAAGTAAGGTGTTTAACACCATTACCTGCTTTGTGTCTGGACATTACCGGTGACATATGAGTTACGACAGGAAGATAAAGACGATGGTCTTATCTGATTGCCGCCTGGGAGGTGTCGAGATGCCGACCCTTTATTTACCTACTGTCGTGATCCCAATCACTTATACGTTCTATTGTGACCGCACTGCCATGGTGTCTTATTATAGGGCTTAGTGAGAAGATTCGTTTACCCCGTCAATTGTATGTGGTCACACATTAAGGTCACGCGTTGTAGCTATTAGAGGCCTTAACTACTTGTAAATGTCAGATAAATTCCATATAAACACATGTTGCAATTCCTAATACAGCATTTATGACCAATTATTCTGCTGTAGTTGTAGCTATTTAACAAGATATCTTAGTGAACTACAAAACAATAATCTCCATGAGCACACTGTTGTGCCTTTGTGTGGGGTTTTGAATGTCTTATTATAGAAATAAGAATTGACTTGCCGGAACACAAATCGCTGGAATGGGTCCTCTGCGGTCGAGTAGTCTAAGACGCTGTCGCCTAATGACTACTTACTTACGACCGCTGAGGTTGCAGGTAGGAGCCGCACTCCGTCCACAAACTTTATTACTAGTTGCGTAAGGACAGTGTTTCCACTTGGATTCATTCTGATACATTTCCACTTTTGTTGGCTTTAAATTGTTCTTTTAAACACAATCATGTGCATGTATCCATTTTCATTAAGTTCAGATCTTTATGTTTACATTCACTGGGTGATACTTTTTGCCTTAAGTATAAATAGCAAGTCGGTTATACCATGTTGTTGATATTAGGATGTTAAATGTTAGATATGGAGTAGATTTTTGTTGTAATTTTTAAATTTGATTATGTTTAACAGTAATATTTAGTAGGTTACTGAAAAACATTTGAGTGTAACAGTATGGCAATTTTTAACAATAGCGCACACAGTGTTAGTTATTTAATCTAGAGTCCATAGTCTTCTGTGGCCGAGTGGTCCAAGGCGCTGTCGTCGGGTGTGTTGTTGGAAACTAGTTCAGTCCAAAAACGTTATGTAAGAAAGTATGTCAGTTACTTATGGAGAACGGCGTTTTCTACTCAAAATAATTCTGAGGTCTTCCTCTACTAATAAAACGGGATATGCCGTATAAGTGTTAAAAATGGTATTCATCTATACATTCATAAAATATAGTTCCCTTTACTGAACCGCAATGTGTTTGCTGCAACATGATCTAATGGCTAGTATTCCGTCTGAGTAAATAAGTCCACAATTCAGAAAGTATGTTAGCATTTACAGACGTTGTCCAATGAAAATGCTTTAAATACATATATGATAATGAGATTGGAATTATTGTTTCTTAAAAGTCATTGTTTAAAACTAACTAAAATTATAATAATTATGTTCTAGGATCAATGGTATTAGTTAATAATTTGATAGTCACCTTTACTTGCTGTATATCTGCGCATCATCTCGTTGTACTTTTCCTCATTTGCACTGTTAAATACTTGAAACATTATCTGCAGCTAGTGTATTAAGTTTCACCACGAACGCTTTAAGCACGTGCGACAGCGTCACCATCATCATCATCAAATTTCACTTGCTATGAACGCGTTACAGTATTGTGTGTTTCAATAAGATATCGGTTGGCAGTTTGCAGTCGTCTGCAGCGTATCTTCTTATTAGCCGAAAGTGTTATTATATTCTGTTTTTACAACTGATTTTGTGTGTTTTAATTGTCTAATAAAATATTAATATTACCCGATATTGCAGTATGAAATGAAGTGACTCTGGATATCAAATAAAATGTTTTGATTGAAAAATCAAACTCGTCTACATGTTTTAGTTTTTAAAAAGTCAATAAAGCAGCGATCTCTAACGCTACCAGCTAGTAATTAAGTTTAGAGAACATTGGCGGATTGGTGGTCTATTCATTTCCGATATAGTACTTTAAAGACATTTTTATTCAGAACACTCTGTTTCGCAGTTTTTTAGTCAATGATTGTATGTTAATAATGGAGATTTTTCGGCGTTACTTGAATGAAAATAGAATACAGTATAAGCCGTTGCTATGGCCCCGGGGACGCGAGGAGTGAAAATAGAATACAGTATAAGCCGTTGCTAGTACCCCAGGGACTCGAGGAGTGAAAAAAAGAATGCCGTATAAGCCATGGTTAGGGCCCAGGGGGCGCGAGGAGTGAAAATAAAATGCATTATAAGATATTGCTAGGGCCCCGGGGTTGCGAGGAGTGAAAATAAAAATACCGTATAAGCCGTTACTAGGGCCCTAGGGACGTGAGGAGTGAAAAAAGAATACCGTATAAGCCGTTGTTAGGGCCCCGGGGACGCGAGGAGTGAAAAAAGAATATCGTATAAACCGTTGCTAGGGCCCCGAGGATGCGAGGAGTGTTGCATGTTTTATTACCCCTCCGGAACAACTCAGTAATACCGAATATACTATTATATGCCGCTTTGTCCTTCTGTCCGTCCCTGCGCGTGTGTGTGCGGGGGTATGTATGCGTATGTCCGAAATTGCTTCCGAAACCTAACTCCAAAAGTATTGATAAAATCCAACATGTAAAGGACAATAACTCTCTCTTGAATAATGACATTATAAATATGAATATATGAAAGGGAACCCAACTTGACTTGAAACATGGATATGTGATCATGTGTGGAAATGCAGAATGAAAGAACCAAAATTTTCGAATAATGATATAATCATCACCACTATTGTATTTTGTTTTTGGTTATTTTTCGCTTGTCCCGAACATATCTTTATAAGTATGTAAGGGAATTGAACGCAACTTAGAATTTGCATAGCGGACAATGCGGAAATGCAAAAAGAAAAGTTTATGGCTTTATCTTGAATAATTTTACTCTTTTTTACCTTATTTTCGTTTATTTTTGGTTGTCCGTAGTATATCTTCAACGGTATGAAATATTATATCAACTACTTAATCGAACCCCATTTCAGGGAGCATCCTTCGGTTTTACAGATTCGTTTTTTTTTCTTCTAATTGATCCGTTGAAGTCTTTCTGAGCAAATCCGGTAGTAAGTATATGCTGATAAAGTGAAGGACACCACACATTGCCGGTACTGGGGATCGAACATTAGACTCTCTGGTCATGGTGCTCATATTAATGGATACGTCAAGTTGAATGTTTGCACTTGTAAGTGTCCTTCTCGTACTTGAGGTAATCATTAACGAAAATACAAAAGTATAAAAGTAAAAACGCGTGCGGAAAACTAAAAACGTAGCATTCCGGAATATATAACAAATACATACGGCCAAAATGAATCAAAATAAAAACTGTATAATCCAGCAACTTTAAAATGTTTCCTTTAAAGCAACACATCCACGTTTAAACTTTTTTAAAACGTTTTTCAATTGAGTTGTGAGCACATTTCCCATACATAAATATATGGTCAGTGAGCTGTATATGTGCTAACAAACACTATCCAGAACGCTTTAGAATTATAAAAAAAAGATGTCCAAATTATAAAGCGTGACAAACGCTTTATAAATTATTTTTAAATTGCCGAGGATTCCAACTTGGTTTCCAACGTTTGTAATACAGAATGTGTGACAGAAAGAGTGACCTTTAGTATAGCGTCCAAAGAACACAGCTACACCATATGAACAATACAACGTTTGTAACACAGAATGAGTGACAGAAAGAGTGACCAGAGATATAGCGTTCAAAGAACACAGCTACACCATATGTACAATACAACGTTTGTAACACAAAATGAGTGACAGAAAGAGTGACAGAAAGAGTGACCTGAGGTATAGCGTCCAAAGAACAGAGCTACACCATATGTACAAATACAACGTTTGTAACACAGAATGAGTGACAGATAGAGTGACCATAGATATAGCGTTCAAAGAACACATCTACAACATAATTATGTACAAATACAACGTTTGTATTAAAGAATGAGTGACAGAATGAGTTACAGAATGGTTGACCTGAGGTATAACGTTCAAAGAACACAGCTACACCATATGTACAAATAGAACATTTGTAATACAGAATGAGTGGCAGATAGAGTGACCAGAGATACAGCATTCAAAGAACACAGCTACACAACATGTACAAATATACGCTATTCATGTACCTGTCTTTTCTTGCCAAACGTTATGATTGGGTAAAATAGTATAAATTGAATGATATTGACCATAAAGTAAAATATTTAGCTGTTATGTTATCATATTATTCTACGTTTGCCAGATGTCATACGTGTATAACCTGTAATAGATTAAATAAGTGCCTAAATTCTCTATCCAACCTTCATTATTATTAACTTATAAATTAATAGCGTGTTCACAAATATTATTAAAGTAGTAACAGGAATAAGATTATTACATCTTAGTCCTGCAAAAAATATTCACAAAAAAAATGCATTGATTTAAATAATTCTATAAATGGCCTATTTTAGCCTGAGAAGTGGCAAAAACGGACTGGAATTATTTTGAACCAGGGTTTTTGAAATGGACGAAACTAGAATGAATGATTCATTTAATAACGGGGATACTTTTTCAGACAATTGGTCGTTGATTTACAGTTTAACCAAGTTGCATACTGAACGTGAAATGCAAAACCAGAACGTATTTGGTTTCAGCCACTATTTAAACTTTCACCACCATTCGAAAAAAAATTAACATAAAAATTCGACTGGAGACGAAATTAGGCAGTATTGAAAGCTCCTTGTTTGGTATTATGTACCCATGCATGCTATAATTTTGTAACAATGAATGATGAATTGAAATGTGTATAAAGGAAACCCCAAATAATACGGTTCGTATTAAACGACGCACGTGCGAAATATGGATGAGAAATGTCATTTCTTCCTTTTGTTTACCGTCCTTTACAAACGAGTAATTAATTAAGAGTTGCTATATTTCGTTTTGCAATATTAATGGTAAATGGCGATTGGATGACAGAATTTTATTTTTAAAATTGTTATTTTGAACGAGATGGATGGAAGGCACACGAGCGACATCTAAACAAGCATGTCACCCCAGCAGCCAACAAACGCAATTGTAATAAGGGTATATTATGTGTGGTTTACCAAATAAGGTCATAGACGCATTGAAAATCGCACACAGAGGTTATACGTATAATTAGTTAAAGATTGGACATACGGATTTCAGAAACATCTATTTATAAATATTTTGTGAAAATGTAACAATAATTAAAGAAGGACAATTAGCATTGTCACTTTCTTAGTGGTAATGAGAAATATAACCATATATGTCCGACACAAGAGGCAGTACAGTACAAAGTTGTCATAACAATAAAAATACAAGTCATCTATTAGTTTAAAACATATTTTTGTTTTCTAATATTTACAATGGTAAATGGTACATACACATTTTTGAAAGGGTTTTTATACACATGACAGGTTATATATGGCATATCCAGTTTTTATTCCCAAATGAAGACCTTAAAACCACAATAATTCCAAAAGTAAGTGGCAAATTTCAAACAAATAGTTTTCGGAAGAAACGAAGCTCGAACCCACGACCTCAGTAGTGAGAGTTAGACTATTAGACAACAGTGCCTTAGACCACTCAGCCACAGAGGACCCCTCACACAATTATATACAACTGGAGCGAAATAAGAAGTATTACAGAGTTGTTGCGGTTTTGAATATGCATTACCGGTCAATTTGCATTAAAACTTGATTTGTCTGACTATTTAGCACCATGTAGTGCCATCGACGGCTACACGAAGTCAGTTAACATCACCGCTCTTTCCTGGGATCCTGGCATGGTAACCACGCATCTCCGCAAGTAACTGATAACTTTCCCACTTGAATCAGCGATGAAAGACGACAATGAGACGTAATGTCGCATATCAATCATCACGGAGACTGTGACCGGGCAGGGATTCGAACTCATGGCCACGGGATTGATAGTCAGACGCGCTACCGGCTATGCTAACCCGATCTGTATGATAGGCCAGTTAGTTAAAACAGCGGCATTAATGGAAATTAATCATAAACGGGGAAAAACTTGTTGTTTTTTTTACAAATTTCAAAAGTGCAAAAGTGAGCATAACACGTTTTACAAATTGAATTGAAATTAATGAATATTGCATTGACTATTCCAAACAAATACGTTTAAGTATACACATACTTGTCACCGTTGAGGTCGTATGTTCAAGTCCAACTAGGTCCAAAAAAACTTACGTGAGAAAGTTTGCCAGTTACTTTCGGAAGGACGATGGTTCTATTCAGATTAATTCTGAGATCTTCCGTTACCAATAAAACTTTGTATACCATGATATTAAGGAAACGGGCGTTTAACCCCATTCAGAAAATTAAACCAGTGTGGTTCCCCGGTCACTGTAGATCCATGCAGAGGGTTGGGACTCCTTCAAATTGGTGGTGTCATGTCCCATTGATAGTTTTCGATTTTGTTGTCGTTTTCATAAGTGTGAATACATTATGAACCCGTATGTGGTTTCAGAGTGCCAACTGAGTGAGAGCAAGAGTTGATCCACGGTGACTTTGGCATTATATATTTTGTGTTAAAACTCTTCAGTTCTGCAGGTATCAAGGCTTATAGATCATCATCCACATTTATTTATTTCATTTGTTGTGTGTTTTACTTTCAAGCTGTTGCATTTGTACAGGGAGACTAAACTTGGAATCTTTCTTCCAATTAACATTAATTAACTTTACCATGGTGTCCCATAAAATAGTTTAAATTATCCAGGTCATCCTTAAAACATCTGCTTCTTGGATTTAGCACGTACTGACTACTGAGTGATGTTTTCGGAAAGGCATCGGGGCAAGCTGGAGATCGAACCAGTAGCCTCTGACGTGAGCGACCAACACTCTATAGATCCACTTCATTACTGTCCCGCCCCGTTCACAGCTACTTAATACACGCATACATTCCTTGTATCATCAATTAAAAAACAACTGCTGTTTGGTCACATGACATACATTCTTTGTGCCTATGTTTTGGAAATAATGCTTATTTTGGATTATATGACAATAAACTTTTAATGACTACATTAGCTTTGATGTGAACCTCTAACAGCTGGTGTACATAAACATTTATTACATGTTTTAACGATTTAATAATTCAAGGTAAACTTCTTCATGTTTTACTGTTATATATCATCACAGTAACTGTAAGCAGCTAACGTTTATGGGTACAATCTTATTTACACTTTGATATAAATATACCATATTATGTGTGTGGTAGTCCTCACTGTTATTGTAAGCAGCTAACGTATATTTGTACAATCTTATTTACACTTTGATATAAATATACCTTATTATGTGTGTGAAAGTCCTCACAGTTACTGTAAGCAGCTAACGTATATGGGTACAGTCTTATTAACACTTTGATATAAATATACCTAATTATGTGTGTGATAGTCCTCACAGTTCCTGTAAGCAGCTAGCGTATATGGGTACAATCATATTTACACTTTGATATAAATATACCTTATTATGTGTGTGGAAGTCCTCACTATTACTGTAAGCAGCTAACGTATATGGGTACAATCTTATTTACACTTTGATATAAATATACCTTATTATGTGTGTGATAGTCCTCACAGTTACTGTAAGCAGCTAACGTATATGGATACAATCTTATTTACACTTTGATATAAATATACCTAATTATGTGTGTGATAGTCCTCACAGTTCCTGTAAGCAGCTAGCGTATACGGGTACAATCATATTTACACTTTGATATAAATATACCTTATTATGTGTGTGGAAGTCCTCACTGTTACTGTAAGCAGCTAACGTATATGGGTACAATCTTATTTACACTTTGATATAAATATACATTATTATGTGTGTGATAGTCCTCACAGTTACTGTAAGCAGCTAGCGTATATGGATACAATCTTATTTACACTTTGATATAAATATACCATATTATGTGTGTGATAGTCCTGACAGTTACTGTAAGCAGCTAACGTATATGGGTACAATCTTATTTACACTTTGATATAAATATACCTTATTATGTGTGTGGAAGTCCTCACTATTACTGTAAGCAGCTAACGTATATGGGTACAATCTTATTTACACTTTGATATAAATATACGTTACTATGTGTGTGATAGTCCTTACAGTTACTGTAAGCAGCTAGCGTATATGGATACAATCTTATTTACACTTTGATATAAATATACCATATTATGTGTGTGATAGTCCACACAGTTACTGTAAGCAGCTAACGTATATGGGTACAATTTTATTTACACTTTGATATAAATATACCTTATTATGTGTGTGATAGTCCACACAGTTACTGTAAGCAGCTAACGTATATGGATACAATCTTATTTCACTTTGATATAAATATACCTTATTATGTGTGTGATAGTCCTGACAGTTACTGTAAGCAGCTAGCGTATATTGGTACAATCTTATTTACACTTTGATATAAATATACCTTATTATGTGTGTGGTAGTCCTCACAGTTACTGTAAGCAGCTAACGTATATGGGTACAATCTTATTTACACTTTGATATAAATATACCTCATTATGTGTGTGGTAGTCCTCACAGTTACTGTAAGCAGCTAACGTATATGGGTACAATCTTATTTACACTTTGATATAAATATACCTTATTATGTGTGTGATAGTCCTGACAGTTACTGTAAGCAGCTAACGTATATGGGTACAATTTTATTTACACTTTGATATAAATATACCTTATTATGTGTGTGATAGTCCACACAGTTACTGTAAGCAGCTAACGTATATGGATACAATCTTATTTCACTTTGATATAAATATACCTTATTATGTGTGTGATAGTCCTGACAGTTACTGTAAGCAGCTAGCGTATATTGGTACAATCTTATTTACACTTTGATATAAATATACCTTATTATGTGTGTGGTAGTCCTCACAGTTACTGTAAGCAGCTAACGTATATGGATACAATCTTATTTAAACTTTGATATAAATATACGTTACTATGTGTGTGATAGTCCTTACAGTTACTGTAAGCAGCTAACATATATATGGATACAATCTTATTTACACTTTGATATAAATATATGTTATTCTGTGAATTATAGTCCTGACAGTTGCTATAAGCAGCTAGCGTATATGGGTACCATCTTATTTATACTTTGATATAAATATACATTTTTATGTGTTCGATAGTCCTCAAAGCCACTGTATGCAGCTAACATTTAAGAGTACAGTGCTATTTACAATCTAATATGAAAATACCTTTATATGTGTTTGATAGTCCTCACAGTTACTGTAAACAGCTAACGTATATGGATACAATCTTATTTACACTTTGATACAAATATACCTTATTATGTGTGTGGTAGTCCTCAGTTACTGCAAGCAGCTAACGTATATGGGTACCATCTTATTTACATTTTGATATAAATATACCTTATTATGTGTGTGGTAGTCCTCACAGTTACTGTAAGCAGCTAACGTATATGGGTACAATCTTATTTACACTTTGATATAAATATACCTTATTATGTGTGGATAGTCCTGACAGTTACTGTAAGCAGCTAACGTATATGGGTACAATCTTATTTACACTTTGATATAAATATACCTTATTTTGTGTGTGATAGTCCTCAGTTCCTGTAAGCAGCTAGAGTATATGGGTACAGTCTTATTTACACTTTGATATAAATATAGCTTATTATGTGTTTGATAGTCCACACTGTTACTAGAAGAGGCTAGCGTATATGGGTACAATCTTATTTACACTTTGATATAAATATACCTTATTATGTGTTTGGTAGTCCACACTGTTGCTAGAAGCAGCTAACGTATATGGGTACAATCTTATTTACACTTTGATATAAATATACCATATTATGTGTGTGATAGTCCTGACAGTTACTGTAAGCAGCTAGCGTATATGGATACAATCTTATTTACACTTTGATATAAATATACCATATTATGTGTTTTATGTCCCAACAGTTACTCTAAGCAGCTAACGTATATGGGTACAATCTTATTTACAATTTGATATAAATATACCTTATTATGTTAAAAAAATCGCTTAAATATAAAAATTACACATCAGTCTCTAAGTTCCGATTTTTTCTTCTTGTGGTATCCAGTTTTGGATAAACTATACTGAACAGAACAGCTAACCCGCCACTACTGAACGGAACAGCTAACCCGCCACTACTGAACGGAACAGCTAACCCGCCATTATTGTATTTTCAATATCTTCGTCAAAATATTTAGTAGCGTTATTAAAGTTGTATACGACATTAGCAGACATTTATGTATTGATCGATGTAAAACTCCAAAACGCTTATTTTACACGAGCAAATTTCGATTCATTCAGTTCAGTATATATTACATAAGCATTCCAAAACTTTTGTATATCAACCTGCTAATGCCAATTATCACATCTATTTTAGTCATTATAATTTTATTTATTAGGCGCTCTCTTGAGTTAAATACTATTGTGTAAACAGAACAAGACAAGTGTGTACAATATAACAGATAACGCCGTCTCGTCGTGTATTTGAAAGTACATTGTGTACTCATTAATCATGTTTTAAGTTAATCAAAATTTCAATAACCAACTTAATTAAATGTATATGAGAAATTAACAGTTAATCAATCCCTGATAGCTCTAGACCCTTTAAACCGCAGCGAAAAAGCAGGGAATGCCTGTTCTGCTCATAGTACTTTATTGCATACCAAATTGTGATGTCATTCAACTTTCAATGAAACAACAGACCAATCAAAGTGCTTTAATCGCATAGCTGTGTTACAGACCGGAGCAGGTATTTCAAAAATACGAAAATACTTATATGAGTAACAAGGTACTCGTAAGAAGCTCTCGATGGACATTTCGTCGCAACAACACGAAAATACTGATACAATCAGTATGGCCCTTTTTCGATCTGATTTTTTGGAAATTTCATTAACAGATAGTGGGGGCATACGTGTCTTTTTGTCACATTTCTATGCTTGAAACTGTTCAGTCAGTTATTGAAAACAGTACAACATGTTATATATTATTAATTGCTTTTGCCATATTGCACCAAACAATATATTCTAGTGTTTAATTACGCTAAATATTTCTACTTATATTTTGACACCCAATTTAGTTCAATGAGGAATGCAACAGAATGAGTATTGTTTTCTTTTGAGAATTACTCCAGCAGTTCTTTGGGAACCTTCCCAGAATCTTACTATAAAAACAAAAGAAATACATTATACAATATTCTGAGAGTTTTTCCATACTTGTATTGGTGTTGATGATGATAATAATAATAATAATAATAATAATAATAATAATAATAATAATAATAATAATAATAATAATAAATAATAATAATAATAATAATAATAATAATAATAATAATATTAATAATAATAATAATAATAATATTAAACAATTATAATAATAATAATAATAATAATAATAATAATAATAATAATAATAATAATAATAATATTAATAAATAATAATAATAATAATAATAAATAATAATAATAATAATGATAATAATAATGACTTTATTTTAACGTGAAAACTCAGTTAGAATCTTTCCTGAGGAACTCAACAGAAAATACTAAACGTCTCAAGAAATATATTATAACTGTGTTCACTGTTGTGCAAACAGTGTAGCATTAAGAAAACTATCCTACAGCAAAGTTAAGATTCAACACTGCGAATTCAGTAACGTTAAGTTGTATTAAATTATATCATATTTCACAACGGAGTCTCTCATATAAAGCAAAACAACCCGTCTTTACGACTGCGATATCGTTAGAAATGTCTTTAATAGATATAATATATTGCTCGTTGAGAACGTTAATAGTTAAGAAACCAATTAACAATACAGAAACAAAAACAAAACAAAAGCAATAATTGGTAACTCAGTCATGACGATGCAATATTATGATCAATCATAGCCAATGAGGAATGTTGGAAGAGGTCTGCCACGCGAGTTATATTTGCTGGGCACTCGACAGTCGCGTGTGGTGACGTCACAAGTAAAACAGATCAATCACGCGAATACAAATAGATTGTACATTTCAGGGCTCTTGTAAAAGATGAGTAGCTTGTGCGGCGCCTTACCCGGGAATAAAATAGGATACTTACTGCGTAAACCTCCTAAATGGCTCGTAAATTCTTTTCACTTTGGTCAATATTGTCAGCCCGGATATTAAGGTATCGTGTTTCAGATGAAGGGATTACCCGTGGGTCGGATGAATGGTGTAATTAAGCCCATTTGTACATTATAGGGGAATAGAAAGGGGAGCCCAAATTAGCGATTGCCCTCTAGTTAAGGTAAAATATATTAGTGAGATATATCTAAGATAGCTTTAATTACCGATATAATTGAATTAACTAATGAAGGGGTATACTTACAGAATTAAGGTTACGCCCTTTAAGTGAGATGAATGAGAAAGGGTTTGCCAGAAAGGACAAATGCTTTATGTTGTGTAAATGGGTGACGGACGCTAGGTGTACTTTCAGATATAAATTTGTTTGTCCCGGTTATAACATATTGAAAACCTATAGAAAAGTATATTTGCACAGACGGTGGCCTTTTAATGGTCATAAAGTATAATAACAAGTACGCAGTAGAAACAGGAAAACCGCTGTCTCATTTTATGATAAACGAGTTAGAAAGAGATGTTAAAAAGGGTGTCGTAAATCAGGAGGGAATTATTATTAAACAATTTGTTAATACGATTGCTTTCTATTGCCTTTCAAAATGTACACTCTTGTCGTATTTGCAATGTTGGGCATTTTACAGACAAATCGTTAGAATTCGCTCTGGAGGTAACTTCCGAATATACAATTGAGTTGCGTTACGTTGCTTTTGCGTTGCGCTTCACAGTTGCGTTGCTTTGCATAACATATATTTGACTAGTTGTACGTGAACGTTATAGCTCCCTTTTGTCTGAGTGTCCCCCTAATGATCAATATACCGAATATAGATATTTACACCGTTTTCTGTTGGGATTTCCTGTGTCTTGGATATAAGCGACGGAGGTTTGAGACCACACACAAATACATGAACTAATACTATTTGGTTAAGAAAGTTGGCTGACCCTTTATCCTCCACCCAACCTTCTCCAAATCGAAACACGTACGCTGGTATAAACAAATGCTGTAACAGTTGTTATTTGTATTGGCATACTAATATAGTGGTAAGGTAATAGCAGCCTCCATACAAACCTAAATTGCCTTCATTTAAAACAATTTGAGCAAAAAGGCTCTTAAATTTAATACTGTGCCCTTCACAGAACAGAAAATGGTGCATTCACCATTAGTACTTTGACCAAATTAAGACTAACTGATAAGTAGAGCATAAAAAACGTGTACTCCTGTTAAGCTATGTATTATATAAAATCAGCTTATAACATACATAATTTAAAACCAAAGTCATGTAAAATTAATCATTTTCGGCATAAATGGCAAATGTTGATAATGTGTACACATTTATCATTACTTCACAGACAGATTA
Source organism: Panopea generosa (assembly GCA_029582155.1). Lineage (NCBI taxonomy): Eukaryota > Metazoa > Mollusca > Bivalvia > Adapedonta > Hiatellidae > Panopea > Panopea generosa. Next base: position 87,963,834 of record CM055898.1, on the reverse strand, counting down.
GAGGAATTATGAGTAATGTTAATGGCAGATTTATCATGGTTCGGATGAATAAAAGTGAAGCAAGAAGAACGAAGATGAATGGATATGAAATAAATGAAAGTCATAAAAAAATGCGCGTATTGACATTACATGACATTGATTCTTTGTTTTAAAAATAAAAGATAAGTAATTAGGATGTACGGACATAAAAACAAGTTTGTTTCCGTGATTACGTTACTGAATAAATGGGATGTATTGATAAAAACATGTTATATTTTTCTATTTGTTTATAATTTCTTACGATACCGACCATTCGTAAGAATATTCTTGGACTTGAACTCAAGAATAAATTTTGAACAATACACTTATACGTCATTTTTTGAAATAAAAATTAGATAGGGATATCTAATATAAAGTTAAATAAACTCTCACAATTATTCTACCGGGTATAGGGTGTTCTACGTGGCCGAGTTGTCCAAGGCACCGTCTCAAGATCACTTATATAGCACCGCTAAGGTCGTAGGTTTGAGTCCCGCTCGCTCCAAATATTTTAAGTGTGAAAGTTTGTCCAGTTAACTTGCGGAAAGACTGTGGATCATACTGAGGTCTTCCTCCACCAATAAAACTGGATATGCCATATATAACCTGAAATGTGTTATAAATGGTGTTAAATCCCTTTCAATTGGGCATGTTGAACTTAATATTTAAAGTTGAAATTTGAGTTTTGGAGCTGAAGTCTGAACAATTGTTGATGGATACGGCTTCCGGAGTGGAAACACAGAAAAAAACGCACATTTTCGCACAAAGCATATACATGATGGAATCACATGACAACATTGGTTAAAATAAGGAAGGGTAAAGCACAATCGCATTTTCTAATTCCTTTAATATTAAATAAGCTTTAGTGAGTGTTATAAAGGCTGAAATTAATCATTTTAATCCCTGTTATTTAGGGCTTATATCATACTCACTGTAATATACATCCTCCCATACATGGGACGCGGGCCTGGTTACCTGAACCTGTAGCGTGTCTGATTATCAATCCAGGGGTCGTGAGCTCGAATCCTCGCCCGGTCATGATGATTGGTATACAAAATTGTGCCTCATTGCCATTCTACTCTTACCGCTGATTACTGTGGGAAAGTTATCAGTTACTTGCAGAGATGTTCGAGTACTGGTTAACATCCAGGATCACAGTAAAAAGGTTGTTTAGATAAATAGATCATCAATACATATTAAAACGAGGCTAAATATTCATTAAAAACCCTTGCCAAGGTGCAATTCTTCTCCGACTGAGAGAACGTGGCAGTACACATCAATGCGTCTTTTTTGTGTTAATGGGGTATGTGCGTAGGCAATACCCCGTCAAAATGTGGAGATAAGGAATTCGATTTAGGATTAATAGTTTTAATAGAGGACATGTACATAGTATTATCTTCATGTTCTTTATTGTCACGTTTCCTACGTTCAACCTCATTCCCGGCTCAATATGACCAAACTGTTTGTACATCCGTTTATTTGTTCGTTCGCATTCACTCACTCGTTCATTTTTATTAGCTCATCGGCGGATTCTAAACCAATGATTGTATTAGGTGCTAATGAACCTAAAAAACGTATCCGGGCCCAATTTCATTTTATCATTCAAGCTTATCTCGATCTTTCCTCCTGCTGGAAATTAGTGAATACATAAATACAATTAGAAAAACGCATTCTCTTTTTAGAGAGATAAACAAATATAAGAAACACGTGCATGTCAACAATGCAATTTTCGAAAGACTATAATTATGATACAAAAGCAAAATTCAATTTTAGTTAAAGGCCCATACAGACCTATGCTTTGATGACGTACACGGACTAAACCAATACACCAGATAAATAAGTGTTGTACAAGTTTAAAAAAAAATGAAAAGAAAAATGGGTCTACAATTAAAGTTAATGTAATTGAAATGTGCAATGAATATTGTTTAAACAAAAGTACCCGATAAGTGTTAAATAAAATTTATTTGAAAAAAAAACAGTCGACAAATGAACAAACCTTTCATTTGTGCTCTACATTTACCCGAGTACCTGAGCATATTTGTGTTTTATACCTTGCGCATGTGGATGCTATCGTGTTTGTAAAAGGATACTTTGGCGTGGCTTCTTTTATTTACACCGTGTCATTTCCATAGGGGGTTGAAAATGCTTCGCTCGCCTTATGTCAGCATCCGGTAAACAGGATATAATCAAAGCATTAAAAGTACTTAGGGCAAAGCGTGGAAAATGTAAACATATCTCTGTTCTGCAATAAACAATTACAGGTGCCGGGCGCGTTGTCATGTCTTACAATCCAGGTCCTCCGTGGCCGAGTCGTATAAGGCGCCGTCTCAAGATCACTTACCTCTCACCGCTAAGGTTGTAGTTCCAAAAACTTTATGTGAGAAAGTTTGCAAGTTACTTGCAGAAGGACAGTGGTTCTACTCGGTCTGGCTCAGTCTGAGGTCTTCCTCCGCCAGTTAAACTGGATGTGTCATATATAACCTGAAATACGGCAACTAAAAGCCGGAAACGAATAATTATTGAACATGAGTAAGTCGATCGATTTCAACATTGCCTTGCATCTGACCCTTTTGATGCAGACTTATACTTCTGCACGAATATTTACTTATTTACTTAAGGGTTGACTGTCGAAATGTATTCGTTTTTATTTTAATTTGAACAATTGTGAACTTCTCGGTGCACATGCAAGGCGAACGCATTATTATTGCTGTTGTGTTTGCTTACCATTGTTAATGTCAAACCTCTGTAAGCGGTCACCTCTATTGAAAAGCAAATTGCCTTAAACAGTCACAGTTGCTATTTCCTATATCTATGCTGTCAAAGTAAATTAACCTGTATTAAGCAACAACATGTCTTTAAGGTCAATCTTGCTCCTTCCCTTGACTAGCTGCTTAGGACAGGTTTGACTCTATATAGTAAATAACTTGACATTCACCCTCCTTAAAGTACTTTGATTTTATAATGTTTGCACATGTACTGCTGTGGTGGAATTGTCCTTCATTGCTAAGTACTTTGATTTTATAATGTTCGCACATGTACTGCTGTGGTGGAATTGTCCTTCATTGCTAAGTACTTTGATTTTATAATGTTCGCACATGTACTGCTGTGGTGGAATTGTCCTTTTATTGCTAAGTACTTTGATTTTATAATGTTCGAACAAGTACTGCTGTGGTTGAATTGTCCTTTCATTGCTAAGTACTTTGATTTTGTAATGTTCGCACATGTACTGCTGTGGTTGAATTGTCCTTTCATTGCTAAGTACTTTGATTTTATAGTGTTCGCACATGTACTGCTGTGGTGGAATTGTCCTTTCATTGCTAAACACTTTGATTTTATAGTGTTCACATATGTACTGCTGTGGTGGAATTGTCATTTCATTGCTAATTACTTTGATTTTATAATGTTCGCACATGTACTGCTGTGGTTGAATTGTCCTTTCACTGCCAAGTACTTTGATTTTATAATGTTCGCACATGTACTGCTGTGGTGGAATTGTCCTTTCATTGCTAAGTACTTTGATTTTATAATGTTCACACATGTACTGCTGTGGTTGAAATTGTCCTTTCACTGCCAAGTACTTTGATTTTATAATGTTCGCACATGTACTGCTGTGGTTGAATTGTCCTTTCACTGCCAAGTACTTTGATTTTATAATGTTCGCACATGTACTGCTGTGGTGGAATTGTCCTTTCATTGCTAAGTACTTTGATTTTATAATGTTCACACATGTACTGCTGTGGTTGAAATTGTCCTTTCACTGCCAAGTACTTTGATTTTATAATGTTCGCACACGTACTGCTGTGGTGGAATTGTCCTTTCATTGTTAAATACTTTGATTTTATAATGTTCGCACATGTACTGCTATGGTGGAATTGTCCTTTCACTGCCAAGTACTTTTATTTTATAATGTTCGCACATGTACTGCTGTGGTGGAACAAGACATAAATGATGATGTTTTGTAATAGCTTGTTTTCTGTGTAGGATTTAGGCCAGGAAGTTTCGAAACTTTCACGTTTATGAATTTTACTTCTTAAATTGAAGTTGAATTTATTTATGGAGCAATTGGCTTCGGCGATGTTTTCGGAATATGGTTACATGGGACAATTTAAGTCGCACACATGCATACCAATTTTGAAGTACTATTTTTGAGTTTTCTTCTTACCAAGAGAAATACGGGATGGTGTGTGGTTTTTTCTTTGTATGAGTTATGTCCTGGACTAAATTTAAACTTAAAATCAAATAATTTTTAGGTTAAAAAAGTAAAATCGTTTTCAAAAAAAATCCACAAAATATAATGGTTACGGTAATTTGGCAATTATTTCTTTAATGCACACGAATGTCTTTATATGTTGTGAACGTGCTCACATAGGACAAAAAGGAACTGAAACATTAAAAAAATGTCAGTATATCAAGTTATGTTTCATATTTTTCTGTTGCATAAACATAAAAAAGTGGGTCGGATAAAAATTTGTCCTGTAGTACGAACATGTGAGAGATATAAACTTAGTTATCTGTGTATTTTTATTTAAAGAATGATGTTTGTGTTATCCATTTTTATTATGATGCTCATTTTATGATAAGTTTCATACATATAATAGAATAACCTTTTCAATGACCTCATTTTTATATAAAAACAACATTTGATGCATGTATCATCTTAAAAAATAAACGAGCACAAAAACATACTTTTTTTCAAATCTTAGGCCATCCTTAAAAAAAATATTTGTTAGTTTAAATTTATTTATTTTTGCTTCGCTTATGAACCAAGTTCTTACAACTTAGGCAAATCACGTTCGAAGACTTAGACTAGGCATATGCGGAAAAGTGTTATGCTCAAGGACACCACACATAGCCGTGGCGGAGGATCGAACCCACGACCCTCCGATCGTGGGTTTGGTGCTCTACCACTGGACCACGCGCTCCACGCAAAAAATTGTTTGCTGTGCTCCGACCCAGTATTTTTCATGTGGATAGGTTGGTAGGTAAAAAATATTTTGGCCAATTTTTTATTTTCATTTTAAAGAAAAATGGACAGAAATCATGAGAAAAAAAATTAAACGGTTTGAAAGTCAATAAAAGTTTTGAGTGAGAAGGTAGGTACGGTGTTCCGTTTTGACCATCGCGTTTTTTATTTCTGAACCCAAAACCATAAAAGTCGAAAATCAAAACTACGATGGTGAAAGTCGAAATCACGATGGTGAAAATTATAAACTACGATGATGAAAACACGAAATCACGAAACTACGATGGTGAAAACGCGATGTAATTTCGTGTTTTCACCATCGTGGTTTCGACTTTCACCATCATAGTTTCGACTTTCGACTTTCACCATCGTAGTTTCGACTTTCATCATCGTACTTTCGACTTTCACCATCATAGTTTCGACTTTCACCATCGTGGTTTCGACTTCCGACTTTCATCATCGAACTTTCGACTTTCATCATCGTAGTTTCGACTTTCACCATCGTGATTTCGACTTTCATCCATCGTGGTTTCGACTTTCACCATCGTAGTTTCGACCTTCGACCTTCGACCTTCGACTTCATGTTGCGCATATGCAATGCGATCTCAATACAACAATACAATGAATGGCTGTATCTCAAGATATTTTGAAAGGGGATACTCCTACAAAGAAATTATTGTGATGGTTAATGTATCAACGGGTATTTGAATCAATATTTATAAAAGGATACCTTCATCAAACGACATGACGTGTTGATTAAACATGTGCGTGTGAATGACATGCGCAACAGGAAGTCGAATGTCGAAGGTCGAAACTACGATGGTGAAAGTCAAAACCACGATGGTGAAAGTCGAAACTACGATGATGAAAGTCGAAACTACGATGATGAAAGTCGAAAGTCGAAACCACGATGGTGAAAGTCGAAACTACGATGATGAAAGTCGAAACTACGATGGTGAAAAGTCGAAACCACTGATGGTGAAAACGTGAAATTACATCGCGTTTTCACCATTCGTAGTTTTCGTGATTTCGTGTTTTCATCATCGTAGTTTCGTATTTTCACCATCGTGATTTCGACTTTCACCATCGTGGTTTCGACTTTCGACTTTCACCATCGTAGTTTCACGTTTTCATCATCGTAGTTTCGACTTTCATCATCAGTGGTTTCAAGCATTGTGGTTTGGGGGAAAAAATAAAAATACGATGGTCCGAACGGAAGCACCGTAGGTAGGAGCACGACAAACAGTTTATTATTTTTTAGGACAGCCTTATTACTCTACGCATCGGCATTCTTTAATCAAAGTATTAAGCGGCAACTAAGTAACGCGGCATAAAGCGTTGTTAATACGTTGCCTCTTAACTGATCGTTGTTTTTTTGTATAACATTTATATTTGTTAACATATCATGTATATACGCCATATTCTTGTTTTACAACACTCATATCAGAAATATCTGTTACTATGGATACATCATTAGAATTACAACCGTTAACATTTTAATACCTTTTGGTTAAACAATTTTCTATTTAAGGTGATTTTGCCACTTTTCACGTCTACGCGTATTATAAGAATATTACTAGCAACATCAATGTTAAGCTATACGTCATATTTTTTGGAAATTAATGAGCGTTGCTTGAACTACGCCAGCTATCGTCTGCTCTTCTTTACATGTCTCCATAAAACGGTGACGAAGTCGATTGTATCCTGACAAGCAAGCATATTACCGGATCAGCGTTTTTAACACAGGAGACATCCTTCAGAAATATACGTATGAAATAACACTTCTCATATTTCATAACCACGTGCCGGCGAGATAGGAGATTGATAGTGACACCTTGCAATAAATACATGCAAGAAAACACCGTTCAACTTACATAATGCTAATTTTAAAACCTAGGTAGTGCAAAATCGTCTATCATGAATATACCAGCGTTTAGATTGGCCTGTATAAAACTAACTCAAGGGTGACCGACATAAAAGGCATTTTAAATTTGCTGCTTCCTCCAAAAGTATTTAAAAGCAAAAATAACAGAGGGATTTCGTAATTGTACAAAACAATCCGACAGGTGCATTTGTTGTTGAGTATGGTTTCATTCATGTTCAAATGATTAAAAAATCCACGATTATAGTATAATAACTGTATTTTAATTTGCATATTGAAAAAGCCCTATATCGTGTTTACAAAACATGAAATACGTGGTACATCCGGGAGAGACGCGTGTAATTATAATGAACATCTTATATATAGACAGAATAGTGTTGGGGTACTTTTCAGCAAGAAGGCACGCTTACTTTAGTACGTAAATCTAATACTGAACAGGTTTGCTTTTTAATAAAAGGCCGTACGAACAGCATATCCATATGTCGTTCAAACGAAAAAAAAAACAGTTCATGGCGTAAAAACTACTTATGTCGTACAAACTATATACTTACGGACGGACGGACGAACGGGTAGGTTTATATCAAAGTGTTTAATAGTGTATTTAAGCTCAAATGCGGAATAAGTCGCTCTCGTGTCCGTTTCCAGAATAGAACCAGTACTGAGTGTTGTTTTAAGAGGTCATCGGGTCGAGCTTGGGATCACACCCTCGGCCTCTGTAGTGAGCGGCCAATTCTCTTTCCACTGCTTTACCGCTACTTTGGCCGTCCCTATTGTCACGATTGTAGATATCCTATTGTGATTATTTAATGCATTGTTACACCTCAAAACGGAAGCAATGGAATTTGGTAGTCGCTACAAAAATTCGGCCAAAAAGTCTTTGATATGTACTCACCAACCGTAAACCGTATTAATGACAATGCAATGAATGTAAAGAATTTTGTACATGCGCAGTACTTTTTTGTCCGATTTTAATTTGAAAAATAAAAAAAAATATAACGAAACGATGATGATGATGATGATGATGATGGTGATGGCCGAATTTTGGAAGTGATTACCAAATTGCATTGCTACCATTTGCGTTGTGCCTGTGCTGTTGTAGAGGACGTGTTAAACGCTCTATACTTATTTACGTGTAATGCTGTTTAAATTGATACTTCGTCATTAATGATGTTGGTTTTAGAATAACGTTTATTTTACATTCGCCATTACAACTACAATTTGTTGATCACTCAGTATATGTTTCCCCTTTTCAGCAAGTTAATAAATACTTCATCTGCTACAGTACAGGTTGACTAACTACTCAGATAATAGATCCTTTTTGGTAGAAATGAAGGGGCCCGTCTATCATGTTCACATTGTTGTACCATGAGCACATAGGCAAATGCCATTTGTGAGATAGCGTACTTGGCAGACAGTCAACATAATAATATCAAACAATAATTAAACCAAGGACTTAGAGATAATTCTTCTATAGGTCTTTTAATAAAACGAAAAAAATAGCATATATATATCAAATAAACGAGAACTGCCGATAAGTAGCACAGCGCAACTTATCTTGCAATGTCATTAAAATATTAATTACCCATCTTGATATCTGACCAAAGTGGCAATGACTTTCAAATATCCGATACTTAAAAGTGTATCGTTTTAGAGTATAAATGCTGATCTTACGATATACAATACATTATGTCTCATTGAACAACTGGGGCACAATATATGACTTCAAATCAAATCGAAAACACATATTTGCAAGCTACAAGCAATTTTTTTTGCGTGGGATGGGGGGCAGTTGACGAATTCCACAATATAAATAAACTCACGTCAGCTGACAAAAGACTACCGATGCACTAACGTCAGCTGACAAATCCAATATTCTAACGTCAGCTGGCAACACCAAAGCGCTTACATCAGCTGGCAATACCTATGCGCTAGCGTCAGCTAACAATATCAATGTGCTAACGTAAGCTAGCAACACCAATGCGCTAGCGTCAGCTAACAATACCAATGTGCTAACGTCAGCTGCCAATACCAAAACGCTATCGTCAGCTGGTCATACAAGTGCGCTAACGTCATCTGACAATACCAATGCGTTAATGCCAGCTGTCAATACCAACAGCTTAACGTCAGCTAACAATGCCAATACGATAACATCAGCTGGCAACGCCAATACACTAACGTCAACTGACAAAAGCCTACCGATGCACTAACGTCAGCTGACAAGACCAATGCGCTATTGTCGGCTGCCAATACCAAAAACGCTAACGTCAGCTGGCAACACCAATGCGCTAACGTCAACTGTCAATACCAATGCGCTAATGTCAGTTAGCAACACCAATGCGCTAACGTCAGCTGGCAATGCGAATACGATAATGTCAGCTGGCAAAGCCAATACGCTAATGTCAGCTGGAAAACGTTAGCTTACACCACCAATGCTTTAACGTCAGCTGACAATACCGAAGCGCTAATGTCAGCTGACAATTTCAATATGCCAATGTCAGCTGGCAATTACAATATGCTAGCGTCAGCTGACAATACCATTGCGCTTATGTCAGCTTGTAATAGAACATTCGAGAAAAAGTGACGGATTGAACCATTTTCAGATTGAAAACAGCTCAATATATTACTTCGGAAGCATTTATGGGACTATTTTACGTGTTTTATTTTTGTTTAATGTATCAATTTATCAAATGATATCAGTAAAATTACAAGTTGATGTTATAAGGCTGCTAAACGCCAAAATTTGCTTAGTACGTAGCATAAGTAGGTGCCTCGTATATTGTACACTACATAAGTCGGTGTATTGTGACATTTAGCGGTATTCTAATAACATGATCAATACTACTATCTAACAATATCAGATTTGTTTTTAAGTTGTATCGTTGTTTACACTTCACAAATAAACTAAGTATTTTTTCTGCTTTAAAACATTATCGTCCATCTCACTATTCTGTATGACATATCGCATCTGTTTCAGACTCGTAGACCATTACCTGTTCTTCATGTAATACATGTACACTATTTACATTGTACTATTCGTATATTAACCCTCAATGGCATAAACTGACGCTAAATATTCAAACAAAACATTGCTTCTAATAATATTTCTTTTAGCTGTTACGAGTCGAAGATTATAATGATATATAAGCTACACTGAGGCAAACGGAGGCACTTGCCTCCGGTAGAATTTGTGGAGTTTCACATGTTCATATGTTTTTGTAAAAATAAAAAAATTATCCCCAAAATATGAATTACATGGGTAATTGTATAAAATGTAGTTTGTGTTAAGATTTGAACGGCTTTAAAAGCATTTTAAGGTCTGAAGTATCAGAAAAAATATAGGAAATGCATGCCACGTGCTATCTGTTCGTAGCAACATGCTCCCTGACACCTTTAGCAAAGTTGTGATTGTGCCTCCTGTAAAATCAAACAGGACAATATAATAGAAAAACTACTTCAACATTTCCGGTACCTCAGCATAATAATATCGCTTTTTATACAAACACAACATGTATACTTCTACATCACAGGATTGCGAGAGAGATTGTGATTTTGTCGTTGCTCTAAGTTGACATATTTTTCAAGTGTGTTAAGTTGAATACCGGCAACAGTTTCAATAAAAAAAAATGAATAAAATAAATGTATTATTGTTTTTGTATTTGTTTAGCCTTGACTGCGGTTTGAACATTCGACATCCTGACTGACAGTCAAAGGCGTACACAATTAGACCACTAAAGAGCCTAATAATAGTGTAAGATTAACTCCTTTTAAAGCTGTCAGGTCTTGAAAGGGGCGTCATTCTAGTTGACCGGAACTAGAATTAATTCGTACAGTTTGATGTACGTTTTATGTTATGCAAATCGTTGTAACCGACTAAAAGTTTTTGCTGGTGAATATAAAATACCTCGATATGTGTATTTTGTATCCTCACGTTTACGGCGGTTTGCTAGAATTGCGAATAACCTAAATTTTAAATCCTCATTCATTTGAGGTCGACCTATCCAGTGGGATGTGGTTATCTTACAATTGCTACAATCACCGGTCGTGGAGGATTGAGCGTCTTTTTACTTCTCGCTATCTTTCTTATGTCTAATAACATACCTTTCTTTTCTTGTGTTTGACTGAACCGATTTGAGTCCTTATTTAATATAGGATATCATATTTGATAACTGTTGTTTTTTTCAAAATACTATAAGTGCTCCGTTCTGGTTTCAGATGTGTCTGATAAAACTTCGACGTTATATTTCAGATGAAGGAGATAGAAATTAAGCTTTAATTCTCTTTTGTTCTTTTGTTCAGAAGCTTGTATTGCAGTGATTTACTTTTTCCTACCATGTATTCAATGCTTAGTATTTAGAAATCACCACTGAAAATTTGATGCTGATACCAAATTTCTAGGCAATTCTGTGTCATTTTAGAAGTGTCGGTTCGAACCGTAACGTGGGCGAATAGTTGACATATATTTTTTCTGCAATTGATAGGTATCACAAAACCATTGAATTAAAAAACACCTGGTTAAGCAGAATACAAAAATAAAGGGGTTTTCTCACCTCACTGCCCAACCGTGTGCACAAAAATAACAGGAAGTACCGATTTATCGTGTGTAGTTATCACCGAAAATTCGGCGTAGAAACCGCTCATGTAATGTATACGTTGGACGTAGTGAATAGACTTGTTTATTTCTAATGTGTGTGGAAAAGCCAGTATTACATAAGGTTGACACACTGAACATTTGATGCTGCTATAAGATTTTCTAGTCATTTTTGCCTCAATTTTGACTGGGTGAGTCGAATCACATCGTGGTCAGGTTGTTAGTCCCCTGGTAAAATTACAGATACAACCAGGATCATAGGACACAAAAATTCTCTAACCTATATTTATGAAACTTTGCATGTGGAAAGAGAGCAATAAGAACAACATGTACATCATTTAATTATTATTTTAGTTTATCCACATGCCAAGTACCACAAATCTAGCTTGCAAACTTGAAGTTATCACAGCATCCAGATTTCCTGGACGGACAGACAGTCTATTTAACCAATTTTATTTCTGTACCAGCCACATTTTTCTCATGGCATTGCAAATCTCATGTCACCATAAACAGAAACACGTTAACAAAGTCCTTCCTGTAAACGGGTAGGGGACTTGTTTGCAGAGTAATACTCTAAAACTTGATAGTTGAAACAGAAGTAAAGAAGTTTAAAAAAAACTCCCCAAGATAAGTATTTTCCTGGTTAAATTGTAGATTCAATGAGACTTTGATTTGATTAATGAATATTTCAGGGAGAATGGACAATTCGCACTACCTTATCGATATGTAAAACTTATCATTCTAAACATATTTTATGGTTATAGCAGTTGGGATTTGACCCGTTCGACAGGCTCTTGCCAAGAACCTTCAAAAGAGACTCGGGTGAGTGACTCCGCTTGATATTCTTGTTCATAATTCCCTGGTGCCTAAACGCCTTGTCAAGATGGATCAGAGTCACTGGCATATTTTCCAGTAATTAAATAATTTCATAGCATAATTGGCACTTAAAAATGACAGTTTTGCTTAGTTTATACTATTTTAGCTCGATTGCGGAGAAATCTCTCAGCTCATATGAACTGCTCTCGAGTCCGCTTTCTGGGTAGAACCAGTAGAGAATGTCTTGGTCTTTTAGGGGCATCGGTCGATGTATGTTTCGAATCCGCAACTTCTGACGTGAGCGTCCAATAAACTACCGCACCGCTTAATTTATCTTGCTGGTAAATGCAAATTACTAAATGTTTACCTGGAAACCAATTAACTTTTGCAATGTCGCATTTTGGACATGCTAAAGCTTTTACTTATTTCCAGTCCGCCGCTTTCCAATTTGATGAAATAGCTGCTTGAAACATGCCTCTGATACCTAGTACTTGAATTGTGTTTTCGAAAATTCAATAATTTAATTAGCCGTATATTTAACCCCCTGCATATCAGCAGCTGCCTGCCAATATTTGATAATTGTTAATGAATATTATCATACATTAAGATATATTGATATAAATGGATATGTACGATATGAATCTATCCATATTTTATCATAAAATAACCCTAATCCCATTAATTTTATGGTGTTAAAGAAAAGTGAAATCGGCCATAAAAAAGTAATTATCGCATATAGATAGTACTAACAGCACGACAAATGCAATTTTCGCAATAAAAATTCAGCTGAGGCTGTTTTAATTTATTGCTCTCAAAACCTAAATTGAACAATTTTAATATGAACGTCATAAATGCTTGCAATCTATGTTATCAAATTAATGGTGACAACGCGGACATCGCTATCGCTGCCGCGTGCGTATTTATCACCTTAAGACAAACTTGGAAACAAATATCATTTTTATCAATCTCCATATTATGCCATTATCCCTCCCCATACTAGAATGTTTATCCCTTACATCGGCACATACACCCCCGTCCACCATTAAAACGCCATCCATATTTGTCGAATCGATTAAATATTAACTTAGGTGTTGATATCCATATCAGAGTGCGGTCATTTTGTAGGCTGGCTACTTAACTCTGATATGAAATGTTTAATAAATGGAAAATATACAATGTTAATATAGTTTCATAATTTGACATGTTGAGCTGTGAATAATAATTTACCGCTAAAGATAGTTTGCAGAAGTCTATTCAGGTAAAATCAAAGTAAATAATTTCATTTTTATGAGATGAAGTCGCAAGTCTATCTTTCCAACCATGGTGGCGTCCTGATATGCAAACATTGAAGAGACCGTGTCACCTATCAACAACACTTAATTTACATATAATCAGCCGACATTTAGTAAGGGCGTGCTCTTTATATTTACCTATATGGTTAATTGATTGAGAGCTTCATGTATTATCATTATCATCATTATCATCATTATCATTATCATTATCATTATCATTATCATTAGCATTATCAGTATCATTATCATTATCATCAGCATCAGCATTGTTATTATTATTATTGTTATTATTATTATTGTTATCATTATTATTGTTACTATTATTTGAGAGCTTCATGTATTATTATCATCCCCATTATTATAATATTTATTATTATCATCATCATCACTATTATACTATTTATTACTATCATCATCATTATCACAATTATCATACTATTTATTATTATCATCATCCTCATTATTATAATATTTATTACTATCATCATCATCATTATCACAATTATCATACTATTTATTACTATCATCATCATTATCACAATTATCATACTATTTATTATTATCATCATCACCATTATTATACTATTTATTATTATCATCATCACCATTATTATACTATTTATTACTATCATCATCATTATCACAATTATCATACTATTTATTACTATCATCATCATTATCACAATTATCATACTTTTTATTATTATCATCATCACCATTATTATACTATTTATTATTATACTATTTATTATTATCATCATCACCATTATTATACTATTTATTACTATCATCATCATCATAATCACAATTATCATACTATTTATTACTATCATCATCATTATCTCAATTATCATACTATTTATTATTATCATCATCACCATTATTATACTATTTATTATTATCATCATCACCATAATTATACTATTTATTACTATCATCATCATTATCACAATTATCATACTATTTATTACTATCATCATCATTATCACAATTATCATACTTTTTATTATTATCATCATCACCATTATTATAATATTTATTATTATCATCATCACCATTATTATACTATTTATTACTATCATCATCATTATCATACTATTTATTACTATCATCATCATTATCACAATTATCATACTATTTATTATTATCATCATCACCATTAATATACTATTTATTATTATCATCATCACCATTATTAGACTATTTATTATTATCATCATGTCCATTATTATACTATTTATTATTATCATCATCACCATTATTATACTATTTATTATTATCATCATCACCATTATTATACTATTTATTATTATCATCATCATCACCATTATCATACTTTTTATTATTATCATCATCACCATTATTATACTATTTATTATTATCATCATCATTATAACAATTATCATACTATTTATTACTATCATCATCATTATCACAATTATCATACTATTTATTATTATCATCATCACCATTATTATACTATTTATTATTATCATCATCGCCATTATTATACTATTTATTATTATCATCATCACCTTTATTATACTATTTATTATTATCATCGTCATCACCATTATCATACTTTTTATTATTATCATCATCACCATTATTTTACTATTTATTATTATCATCATCATCACCATTATCATACTTTTTATTATTATCATCATCACCATTATTATACTATTCATTACTATCATCATCACCATTATTATACTATTTATTATTATCATCATCACCATTATTATACTATTTATTATTATCATCATCACCATTATTATACTATTTATTACTATCATCATCATTATCACAATTATCATACTTTTGATTATTATCATCATCACCATTATTATACTATTTATTATTATACTATTTATTATTATCATCATCACCATTATTATACTATTTATTACTATCATCATCATCATAATCACAATTATCATACTATTTATTACTATCATCATCATTATCTCAATTATCATACTATTTATTATTATCATCATCACCATTATTATACTATTTATTATTATCATCATCACCATTATTATACTATTTATTACTATCATCATCACCATTATTATACTATTTATTACTATCATCATCATTATCATACTATTTATTACTATCATCATCATTATCACAATTATCATACTATTTATTACTATCATCATCATTATCACAATTATCATACTTTTTATTATTATCATCATCACCATTATTATAATATTTATTATTATCATCATCACCATTATTATACTATTTATTACTATCATCATCATTATCATACTATTTATTACTATCATCATCATTATCACAATTATCATACTATTTATTATTATCATCATCACCATTAATATACTATTTATTATTATCATCATCACCATTATTAGACTATTTATTATTATCATCATGTCCATTATTATACTATTTATTATTATCATCATCACCATTATTATACTATTTATTATTATCATCATCACCATTATTATACTATTTATTATTATACTATTTATTATTATCATCATCACCATTATTATACTATTTATTATTATCATCATCACCATTATTATACTATTTATTATTATCATCATCATCACCATTATCATACTTTTTATTATTATCATCATCACCATTATTATACTATTTATTATTATCATCATCATTATCATAATTATCATACTATTTATTACTATCATCATCATTATCACAATTATCATACTATTTATTATTATCATCATCACCATTATTATACTATTTATTATTATCATCATCGCCATTATTATACTATTTATTATTATCATCATCACCTTTATTATACTATTTATTATTATCATCGTCATCACCATTATCATACTTTTTATTATTATCATCATCACCATTATTTTACTATTTATTATTATCATCATCATCACCATTATCATACTTTTTATTATTATCATCATCACCATTATTATACTATTCATTACTATCATCATCACCATTATTATACTATTTATTATTATCATCATCACCATTATTATACTATTTATTATTATCATCATCACCATTATTATACTATTTATTATTATCATCATCATCACCATTATCATACTATTTATTACTATCATCATCATTATCACAATTATCATACTTTTTATTAATATCATCATCACCATTATTATACTATTTATTATTATCATCATCACCATTATTATACTATTTATTACTATCATCATCATTACCACAATTATCATACTATTTATTACTATCATCATCATTATCACAATTATCATACTTTTTATTATTATCATCTTCACCATTATTATACTATTTATTATTATACTATTTATTATTATCATCATCACCATTATTATACTATTTATTATTATCATCATCACCATTATTATACTATTTATTACTATCATCATCATTATCACAATTATCATACTATTTATTATTATCATCATCACCATTAATATACTATTTATTATTATCATCATCACCATTATTAGACTTTTTATTATTATCATCATGTCCATTATTATACTATTTATTATTATCATCATCACCATTATTATACTATTTATTATTATCATCATCACCATTATAATACTATTTATTATTATACTATTTATTATTATCATCATCACCATTATTATACTATTTATTATTATCATCATCACCATTATTATACTATTTATTATTATCATCATCATCACCATTATCATACTTTTTATTATTATCATCATCACCAATATTATACTATTTATTATTATCATCATCATTATCACAATTATCATACTATTTATTACTATCATCATCATTATCACAATTATCATACTATTTATTATTATCATCATCACCATTATTATACTATTTATTATTATCATCATCGCCATTATTATACTATTTATTATTATCATCATCACCATTATTATACTATTTATTATAATCATCGTCATGACCATTATCATACTTTTTATTATTATCATCATCACCATTATTATACTATTTATTATTATCATCATCATCACCATTGTCATACTTTTTATTAATACCATCATCACCATTATTATACTATTCATTACTATCATCATCACCATTATTATACTATTTATTATTATCATCATCACTACTATTATACTATTTATTATTATCATCATCACCATTATTATACTATTTATTATTATCATCATCATCACCATTATCATACTATTTATTACTATCATCATCATTATCACAATTATCATACTATTTATTATTATCATCATCACCATTATTATACTATTTATTATTATCATCATCGCCATTATTATACTATTTATTATTATCATCATCACCATTATTATACTATTTATTATTATCATCATCATCACCATTATCATACTATTTATTACTATCATCATCATTATCACAATTATCATACTATTTATTATTATCATCATCACCATTATTATACTATTTATTATTATCATCATCGCCATTATTATACTATTTATTATTATCATCATCACCATTATTAGACTATTCATTATTATCATCATCACCATTATTATACTATTTATTATTATCATCGTCATCACCATTATCATACTTTTTATTATTATCATCATCACCATTATTATACTATTTATTATTATCATCATCATCACCATTATCATACTTTTTATTATTATCATCATCACCATTATTATACTATTCATTACTATCATCATCACCATTATTATACTATTTATTATTATCATCATCACCATTATCATACTTTTTATTATTATCATCATCACCATTATTAGACTATTCATTACTATCATCATCACCATTATTATACTATTTATTATTATATTACTTTTTAGTATCATTGTCACCAAGTTTTATATTATTATTTTTTTTTAACATTACTACATTTGTTTTATCATTTATACACTTACTATTAATGTTGAAAGGTTCTCCAATAAGCCAGTTTGATTATAGATTATAAACTACATCCCTTCACGAGTTCTCCATTGATAGGGAGTTACTTAAGTCATGTAAATCGATAACGTTACTCCCGAGGTGCAGAAATTAGCGGTAGCCGTTTTTAAGACAAACAGAAGTCGTTGACAAAACAACACAACCTGATGGGTTTTCCGGCATTTTCATGTTCCTTGTGTTAGTTGTCAGTTTTCTTTCGGAAATGTTCGGGAGTGTCCGTTAAACACTGTTATTGTACCGATTTTATACCTCGAATAACCAACTCGTTAAAAATTGATTCTCGAAAATATTTGTCGTGAAAATTCACTGCATATAATGATGTCCTTTGCTTCTGTTTGTATTTAAATCGCAAATCAGACTGAACGTGTGATATATACCTTACCAGAGGGCACCCGGTTGTAAAGGTTGAGGAAACCCTTAAATGAATATTAAACATTAGTCTATCCCAGAACCTGATATCTCTTGAATCAGGTCTATTACTACCAAAAAAAATAGCAGGAAATCTAGTTCTTAGCCCTTTCTAAACGGTGACGTCATTCAAACGTTTCCCTGAAGTAACTAACCAATTAACGTGCTTGAACGTATTGCTATGTAAGCATTGACTGAGACAACCGTCTTTCCGCAACTAGGAAACTGATTGTTTTCTTATATGAAAAAGTATTTGGATCGAACTTGGATCGAACTCACGACTCAAATAGTGAAAAGAATGTAAACGATGTTGAGATCGTGCTTTAAATCACTGTTTTATATGTTTTATAACACATGATATCCCCTGATGTGTCACTGTTTTATGACACATGATATCCCTGTAAAATCACTGTTTTATGACACTTGATATCTCATGTTGGATCACGGTTTTGTGACACATGATACAGCATGTTAGATCACTGTTTTATGACACATGATACAGCATGTTAGATCACTGTTTTATGACAAATGATATCTCATGTTGGATCACTGTTTTATGACACATGATACCGCATGTAAGATCACTGTTTTATGACACATGATACAGCATGTTAGATCACTGTTTTATGACACATGCTATTTCATGTTAGATCACTGTTTTATGACACATGATATCTCATGTAAGATCACTGTTTGATGACACATGCTATTTCATGTTAGATCACTGTTTTATGACACATGATATTCCCTGCTAAATCACTGTTTTATGACACCTGATATCTCATGTTAGATCACTGTTTTATGACACCTGATATCTCATGTTAGATCACTGTTTTATGACACATGATATCTCATGTTAGATCACTATTTTATGACACAGGATATCGCATGTAAGATCACTGTTTTGTTACTCATGATATCCCCTGTAAAATCACTGTTTTATGACACCTGATATCTCATGTTAGATCACTGTTTTATGACACATGATATCCCCTGTAGAATCACTGTTTTATGACACCTGATATTTCATGTTAGATCACTGTTTTATGACACATGATATATCATGTAAATCACTGTTTTATGATGCATGATATGTAATGTTAGATCACTGTTTTATGACTCATGATATCCCTGTAAAATAACTGTTTTATGACACATGATATCTAATGTTAGATCACTAATTTATTACAAATGATACTCCCTGTTAGATCACTGTTTTTTGACATATGATATCCACTGATATGTCTGTTTATAGCATATGATATCCCCTGTAAAATCACTGTTTTATGACACCTGATATCTCATGTTAGATCACTGTTTCATGACAAACGATATCCCTGTAAAATAACTGTTTTATGACACATGATATCTCATGTTAGATCACTGTTTTATGACAAATGATTGTCCCCTGTAAAATCACTGTTTTATGACACATGATATCTCAAGTTAGATCACTGTTTTATGACACATGATATATCATGTAAATCACTGCTTTATGATGCATGATATCTCATGTTTGATCACTGTTTTATGACAAATGATATCCCTGTAAAGTAACTGTTTTATGACACATGATATCTCAAGTTAGATCACTGTTTTATGACACATGATATATCATGTAAATCACTGCTTTATAATGCATGATATCTCATGTTTGATCACTGTTTTATGACAAATGATATCCGTGTAAAGTAAATGTTTTATGACACATGATATCTCAAGTTAGATCACTGTTTTATGACACATGATATCTCAAGTTAGATCACTGTTTTATGACACATGATATATCATGTAAATCACTGCTTTATGATGCATGATATCTCATGTTTGATCACTGTTTTATAACTCATGATATCCCTGTAAAATAACTGTTTTATGACACATGATATCTAATGTTAGATCACTGTTTTATAACAAATGATACCCCCTGTTAGATCACTGTTTTTGACATATGATATCCACTGATATGTCTGTTTATAACATATGATACCCCTTGGTATTTTCACGGATTGATATCATATGATATCTTCTGATATGTCTCTGATTTATAATATATGATATCTCCTGTTAGATCACTGCTGTAAAACATAGGAAACCCTAATATAAAGTCACTGTTTTATAACATATGCTTTTATCCCTGTTACATCACTGTTTTATAACATAAACTGTCCATTTAAGATCGCCATTTTATAACATTTGATATCCCCTGTTATATCTGTTATTAACATATAGTATCCCTTTTTAGATAATTGTTTAATAATATATGATATCAACCATTACATAGTTGCAGTACAATTTAATTATTCCAACTTTTTCTTCACCGCCTAAAGTACATTTTTTTCTTTCATATAAATAACTCGTACATTAGTATTACGAATTATATGACTAGTGAATTTTCATCTGATAGAAATGACAATAAGTGTGCATCTATCTTTAATTTACGGTTTAAATGAGTCATATGAATTGTTTACATTTGTGTTTTAAACAGGACAATGGTATCTGATGCGTTTATAAATGTGCGGCGCATGTCTAGAATGTATTTAGCTAGACGGTCGAGAAATCTAGATTTGTGAATTCAAACCCTATCTCTAGCAGTGATAAATGTGAACGCTTTCATAATGAAATGAGGGTACCTATAATTTTGCACGCATCTAAGGCGGATTTTTTTAACCAGACATTCATTTAATTCGCATTTGTATGGACTTAGAAATTATAGCCGGTGAGTGTTTTAGGTTACCAAATTACACACAAGACAGCTAAAGCGAAATTATAAATTAGATTTCGTCATTGTGGGGTTCTAAAAATTGTAAGGGTTGCATGACATTCTTCGGATGGCAATTCAGCGTCAACGTCGATCTATTTGGGGAAATCTTTAATAGTAATCATGGCATCTTTTTGAATTGGAAACAAACAAAAAATACGAAGTTGCCAGTTTTATATTGAAGTATTTCTTCTTCGTAATCGTAAAATGCATTCACTTTCTTTTTTTTTTTTAAATCTATGAACCATGGCTAGATATTTAAATCCGCCTAACACGATGTCATTGCTGTTTAGATAAAAGACATTGCATAATGTTAAGGTCACATGACTTTTTCGAGTGTTGTTGCGGACCAGCTGTATGCAAATTAAAATCTATTTATAAACAGTTTTCGGCGTCGGCACTCGAGTTGTCTCGTACTGCCAGATATATGACCTTACGTCTTCAGACACGTGGCCCGTGGTGACCCTATGGAAAACCTTTTTGTGAAGAAGCCCCTTTTTGGGGCTTTGATAAAAGTAGTGTTTTTGAAGAAGTGGAATCTTGGATAAATATGAAAGATAACCTTGCGGTACTTGCTACTTTAAATTTGTAATTAGCTCGAAAAACCTTAATAATGCACCTGGGTAGATCAGATCTTAATCGAGGAAACGCTAGATAATGCATTTTATTGCAACTCCGCATCTGTAATTCATCACTGCGCACAAACGCTTGTAATAATACAGTAATGGCAAATAAATGCCAGCTAAACAATAGGCATCAAATTAAACATAAAAAATCTAAAAACTCATTTAAACGTTTAATGAAATGGTTTTAATAAATAAAAAATGCACCTTTAAGACCTTTGCTCTTGTCACCGTTTGTGTCATTTTTGGGCTAAAGGGTGCTTATTAGCGACTCTATTGTTAGGAGCCCTATTGCAATGAGGGAAAAGAGAAAAAAAAGAAAAAGAAAAAGACAAACTTTTTTATTTTTTGATGGTCTAATGGAAGTCACAGTTGCCATGAATAATAGATGTGTTGACAAACTGTATCCACAAGTGGTATAATGTACATTTTGTGAATTTATGACTTGGATTTCGCCACGGTTTGAATGATTTAGACTGCTGTTTATCAACGTGATTTAAGGCAACCATTGCTATTTAAAGAGGCATATTTGAAAGCGCCGATAAGATCTTGTGTTGAATAAATGAAAAATGTGATAACCGATTGATTAATGTAGTTGTCCGTCGATAACAGATCTTGTAAAAGGACCCACCATTAAAAGTAAATATTAAATTTTTTTTTAATATATTTTGTTCATATTTCAGAACAAAATAAGGTGCCGTATTATAGAGAGGTCAGTGACCTTCGTGCGTAATAAATTTATTCAAAACAATGGGTTGAAGGTTTTATCTATATAAAGGTCAAACATTCGAGCGGTGGATTTCGACAAAACGATATAATTATGTAACACTTATTTAAATAGGGTTTTATTTCATACTCCCCTGCATTGCAGGTACTTATACTTTAGTTTTATTTGTGAGGGGAAAATTAATGAATGGAGAACCAATTTCTCTCCATATATAAGTGGCATACTTTCTCACAGAAAGTGTTGATACCGAGCTAGAAACTACGACCTCAGTTATCTTTAGAGGGTGGTCATGGATGACCTGTAACACAACTGCTAGTATATAAGATACTTACAAATGACCCATAGTTTGGTTTATACCAATTTGATTTAGCTCGATTGTTTTTGAGAGGCTTCATGGCGAGCTGATGATCGAACCCGCACCGTCTGGCGTGAACGAAAAAACAATATCCACTGCGACTACCGTCCCGATAAATCGAGATATAATACACGACTAAAATGTATAAACACATTTCCATTATTTGTCCGATGGGTTGGTGAGTTGGTTGATGGATGGATGGATGGATGGATGGATGGATGGATGGATGGATGGATGGATGGATGGATGGATGGATGGATGGATGGATGGATGTGGATGGATGGAATGTAATGGATGGATGGATGGATGGATGGATGGATGGATGGATGGATGGATGGATGGATGGATGGATGGGTGGATGGATGGATGGATGGATGGATAGGTGGGTAGGTGGTTGCATGCAAGCATAAATGAATGAATGAATGAATAAATGAATGAATGAATGGATGAATGAATGAATGAATGAATGAATGAATGAATGAATGAATGAATGAATGAATGAATGAATGAATGAATGAATGAATGCATTATCTCCCTTTTGGGGTTTTGGAGTTATCAAATTTGATTCATTTACTCATCGAAGATATCTTCGAGTATTTTATGGTTTGTGCGAGATATACTTATGTAACACAGTGTGCTAGATATAGCAAAGTAACACAGTGTGCTAGATATACCTATGTAACACAGTGTGATAGATATACCTATGTAACACCATATGCTATATATACCTATGTAACACCCTGTGCTAGATATACCTATGTAACACAGTGTGCGAGATATACCTATGTAACACCATATGCTACATATACCTATGTAACACCGTATGCTAGATATACCTATGTAACACCGTGTGCTATGTAAACCTTTGTAACACAGTGAGCGAGATAAACCTATGTAAGACAGTGTGCTAAATATACCTATGTAACACGTGTGCAAGATATTCTTATGTAACACGTGTGCTAGATATACCTATGTTACACGTGTGCTAGATATACCTATGTAACACGTGTGCCAGATACACTTATTTAACACGTGTGCTAGATATACTTACGTAACACGTGTGCAAGATATACCTATTTAATACGTGTGCTAGATACACCTATGTAACACGTGTGCTAGATATACCTATGTAATACGTGTGCTAGATATATTTATATAACACAGTGTGTTAGATATACTTATGTAACACGTGTGCTAGAGAAACCTATGTAACACGTGTGCTAGAGAAACCTACGTAACACAGTGTGCTAGATATAGCAATGTAACACAGTGTGCTAGATATAGCAATGTAACACAGTGTGCTAGATATACCTATGTAACACAGTGTGCTAGATATAGCAATGTAACACAGTGTGCTAGATATACCTATGTAACGCAGTGTGCTAGATAAACCTATGAAACACAGTGTGCTAGTGCTAGATATACCTATGTAACACAGTGTGATAGAAATACATGTACCTATGTAACACCGTATGCTAGATATACCTATGTAACACGTGTGCTAGATATACCTATATAACACCGTATGCTAGATACACCTTTGTAACACCGTATGCTAGATATACCTATGTAACACGTGTGTTAGATATACCTATGTAACACAGTGTGCTAGTGCTAGATATACCTATGTAACACAGTGTGATAGATATACCTATGTAACACCGTATGCTAGATATACCTATGTAACACGTGTGCTAGATATACCTATGTAACACCTTATGCTAGATACACCTATGTAACACCGTATGCTAGATATACCTATGTAACACGTGTGCGATATATACCTATGTAACACAGTGTGCTAGATATACCTATGTAACACGTGTGCTAGATATACTTATGTAACACGTGTGCGAGATATACTTATGTAACACGTGTGCTAGATATACCTATGTAACACGTGTGCCAGATACACCTATTTAACACGTGTGGTAGATATACTTATGTAACACGTGTGCAAGATATACCTATGTAACACAGTGTGCTAGATATACCTATTTAATACGTGTGCTAGATACACTTATGTAACACGTGTGCTAGATATACCTATGTACCACGTGTGCTAGATATACCTATGTAACACGTGTGCAAGATATACCTATGTAACACAGTGTGCTAGATATACCTATTTAATACGTGTGCTAGATACACTTATGTAACACGTGTGCTAGATATACCTATGTACCACGTGTGCTAGATATACCTATGTACCACGTGTGCTAGATATACTTATGTAACACATGTGCTAGATATACCTGTGTAACACGTGTGCAAGATATACCTATTTAATACGTGTGCTAAATACACCTATGTAACACGTGTGCTTTATATACCTATGTAACACGTGTGCTAGATATACTTATGTAACACAGTGTGCTAGATATACTTATTAACACGTGTGCTAGATAAACCTATGTAACACAGTTTTCTAAATAAACCTATGTAACACAGTGTGCTAGATAAACTTATGTAACCCAGTGTACTTGATATAGCAATGTAACACAATATGCTAGATTTAGCAATGTAACACATATGTTTATACTCATATGTTTTGTCCAATATGCTCGTGTCTTTCTTTTGGATACTCGTTAACAATCGTATATCACATCACAAAATAGCAAAATACCCTATACGAGTCATACATTTTATTTAATTTTACGTTGCGTTTTTAATAACTGAATTGACATAATAAATGTGCTTTTCTCAATGAATCCCCCACCACACACACACAAAAGTTTACCGAGACCATTTATCAAAATAATTGTTCTAAATATATATTCCTTTAAAAAGAAGAGAAGATTTGGTTTCATATTTCCAACCATTACCATATGTTGTGTTGACAATTTGATACCTGGTTTCGCATTAAGTAAACGGACACTGTGCCAAGGTTTTGTAATATTTGCGGTATTCTTATTTACAGTATATGACAGAGGCAGTACGACACTTAGAATTGTAAATTAGTGCACCGTGCATATTTTGAATGCAGTCAGTATAATAAAGCCTGATGCATCACCTTTACAACCCACGCGAACGCCACGTGGCGCATAATATCTACTTGCCTTTATGCATACATATTTATCAACTTTAAGCAGACCGAATCTTAAGTTTGACTTTAATTTGTTTAATAAAATGCTCGAGTAAACAAGCGCGTGTTCATAGTTGAATGTAATTCATAAAATGATGAAATGCTCAGATTTTAAAATAAATAGGTTTTTTTGTAAGATATCTTTCCGTTTCATAGATCTGACATGGTTTAAGAGAGTCTCTCTTATACATTTGAGCAAGGAATTGTATCAGGGTCCTTGATTTGAGACACCCTTACAGTTGTTAACAGATTATGATACCAGAAAAGTTGTGTTGCTTAAAAGCGAACGAAATAAAACATTGCGATGGGTGATTACATATAAAAACATTGTAATGGTGGTCTTAGTCCAATTGAGTTTCCTCGTAGTGGTGGTGTTGGCAGTGTTGTTGTTGTTGGTGGTGGTAATAGTGTTTGAAGCGGGGATGGTTGTGGGTTGGTAGTGGAGGTGGTAATAGAGTTGATGATAGTGGTAGCAATATTGTTGGTAGTGGTGAACGTAGTGGTGGTGTTGGCAGTGTTGTTGTTGTTGTTGTTGTTGTTGTTGTTGTTGTTGGTGGTGGTGGTGGTGGTGGTTATAATGATAGTGGCGGTGGCGTATGTGGCGCGCTGGTGGTGGTGGAGGTGGTGATGGGAGTGGGAGTACTATTGCTTGTAGTGGTAAAAAAGTTGGTGGAAACAAATAGTGTTGATAGTGGTGGTGGTGGTGATGGTAGTGTTGTTGTTGCAGTAGTGATGGTGGTGGTGGTATTAGTGTTGATACGTCGAGGTAGTGTAGTTGATTGGGGTGCTATTAGTAATGTTAATGAAATTTGTGGCGCTGGTGGTAGTGGTGGCGATGATAATGGTGGTGGTGATGATAATAGTGGCATTTGTGGCGCTGGTGGTGGTGGTGGCGATGATAATGGTGGTGGTGATGATGATAGTGACATTTGTGGCGCTGCTGGTGGTGGTGGTGGCGATGATAATGGTGGTGGTGATGATAATAGTGGCATTTGTGGCGCTGCTGGTGGTGGTGGCGATGATAATGGTGGTGGTGATGATGATAGTGGCATTTGTGGCGCTGGTGGTGGTGGCGGCGATGATAATGGTGGTGGTGATGATAATAGTGGCATTTGTGGTGGTGGTGGTGGTGGCGGCGATGATAATGGTGGTGGTGATGATAATAGTGGCATTTGTGGCGCTGCTGGTGGTGGTGGCGATGATAATGGTGGTGTTGATGATAATAGTGTCATTTGTGGCGCTGGTGGTGGTGATGGTGGCGATGATAATGGTGGTGTTGATGATAATAGTGGCATTTGTGGCGCTGCTGGTGGTGGTGGTGGCGATGATAATGGTGGTGTTGATGATAATAGTGGCATTTGTGGCGCTGCTGGTGGTGGTGGCGATGATAATGGTGGTGGTGATGATAATAGTGGCATTTGTGGCGCTGCTGGTGGTGGTGGTGGCGATGATAATGGTGGTGGTGATGATGATAGTGTCATTTGTGGCGCTGCTGGTGGTGGTGCCGGCGATGATAATGGTGGTGGTGATGATAATAGTGGCATTTGTGGCGCTGGTGGTGGTGATGATGATAGTGGTGGTGGTGATGATAATAGTGGTGGCGATGATAATGGTGGTGGCGATGATAATGGTGGTGGCGATGATAATGGTGGTGGCGATGATAATGGTGGTGGCGATGATAATGGTGGTGGTGACGATGATAGTGGCATTTGTGGCGCTGCTGGTGGTGGTGGCGATGATAATGGTGGTGGTGATGATAATAGTGGCATTTGTGGCGCTGGTGGTGGTGGTGGCGATGATAATGGTGGTGGTGATGATGATAGTGTCATTTGTGGTGGTGGTGGTGGTGGTGGCGATGATAATGGTGGTGGTGATGATGATAGTGTCATTTGTGGCGCTGCTGGTGGTGGTGGCGATGATAATGGTGGTGGTGATGATGATAGTGTCATTTGTGGCGATGGTGGTGGTGGTGGCGATGATAATGGTGGTGTTGATGATAATAGTGTAATTTGTGGTGGTGGTGGTGGTGGTGGCGATGATAATGGTGGTGGTGATGATGATAGTGTCATTTGTGGCGCTGCTGGTGGTGGTGGCGATGATAATGGTGGTGGTGATGATAATAGTGGCATTTGTGGCGCTGGTGGTGGTGGTGGTGGCGATGATAATGGTGGTGGTGATGATAATAGTGGCATTTGTGGCGCTGCTGGTGGTGGTGGTGGTGGCGATGATAATGGTGGTGGTGATGATAATAGTGTCATTTGTGGCGCTGCTGGTGGTGCCGGCGATGATAATGGTGGTGGTGATGATGATAGTGACATTTGTGGCGCTGGTGGTGGTGGTGGTGATGATAATGGTGGTGGTGATGATAATAGTGTCATTTGTGGCGCTGCTGGTGGTGATGGTGGCGAAGATAATGGTGGTGGTGATGATGATAGTGGCATTTGTGGCGCTGCTGGTGGTGGTGGCGATGATAATGGTGGTGGTGATGATAATAGTGTCATTTGTGGCGCTGCTGGTGGTGATGGTGGCGATGATAATGGTGGTGGTGATGATGATAGTGGCATTTGTGGCGCTGCTGGTGGTGGTGGCGATGATAATGGTGGTGGTGATGATGATAGTGGCATTTGTGGCGCTGGTGGTGGTGGTGGCGATGATAATGGTGGTGGTGATGATGATAGTGTCATTTGTGGCGCTGCTGGTGGTGGTGGCGATGATAATGGTGGTGGTGATGATAATAGTGGCATTTGTGGCGCTGGTGGTGGTGGTGGCGATGATAATGGTGGTGGTGATGATGATAGTGGCATTTGTGGTGGTGGTGGTGGTGGTGGTGGCGATGATAATGGTGGTGGTGATGATGATAGTGGCATTTGTGGTGGTGGTGGTGGCGATGATAATGGTGGTGGTGATGATAATAGTGGCATTTGTGGCGCTGCTGGTGGTGGTGGCGATGATAATGGTGGTGGTGATGATGATAGTGGCATTTGTGGTGGTGGTGGTGGTGGTGGTGGCGATGATAATGGTGATGGTGATGATGATAGTGGCATTTGTGGTGGTGGTGGTGGTGGTGGCGATGATAATGGTGGTGGTGATGATGATAGTGGCATTTGTGGCGCTGCTGGTGGTGGTGGCGATGATAATGGTGGTGGTGATGATGATAGTGGCATTTGTGGTGGTGGTGGTGGTGGTGGCGATGATAATGGTGGTGGTGACGATGATACTGGCATTTGTGGCGCTGGTGGTGGTGGTGGCGATGATAATGGTGGTGGTAATGATAATAGTGGCATTTGTGGCGCTGGTGGTGGTGGTGGCGATGATAATGGTGGTGGTGATGATAATAGTGTCATTTGTGGCGCTGCTGGTGGTGATGGTGGCGATGATAATGGTGGTGTTGATGATGATAGTGGCATTTGTGGCGCTTGTGGTGGTGGTGGCGATGATAATGGTGGTGGTGATGATGATAGTGGCATTTGTGGTGGTGGTGGTGGTGGTGGCGATGATAATGGTGGTGGTGATGATAATAGTGGCATTTGTGGCGCTGCTGGTGGTGGTGGTGGCGATGATAATGGTGGTGTTGATGATAAAAGTGTCATTTGTGGCGCTGCTGGTGGTGGTGGTGGCGATGATAATGGTGGTGGTGATGATAATAGTGTCATTTGTGGCGCTGCTGGTGGTGGTGGTGGCGACGATAATGGTGGTGGTGATGATGATAGTGGCATTTGTGGCGCTGGTGGTGGTGGTGGTGGTGGCGATGATAATGGTGGTGGTGATGATGATAGGGGCATTTGTGGCGCTGGTGGTGGTGGTGGTGATGATGATAGTGGCATTTGTGGCGCTGGTGGTGGTGGTGGCGATGATAATGGTGGTGGTGTTGATACTAGTGGCATTTGTGGCGCTGCTGGTGGTGGTGGCAGTGACTTCAGTATTGAAGTCTGTATAATCCATGGTGAAATAAGAGGTTATGCAGGTATTATCTACATTTGTTAAGTAGCACATATTTCAAATTTTGCAATAAAACTATTATTTAAGTCTTCATAAAATAATGCTTACAGACTGATTTACTACCAAGGTAAATTTAGTCGACTATTAAAAAAAAGGCATATTGACCGATTAACTACCTAGGCAGACTTAGTCGACTACTAAAATAATGCTTATTGACCGATTTACTACTTGGTTAAGCTTAGTCGACTGTTAAACATAATTTATGGAAGAAAAACGAAAGTTGGCGACCTATCCTGAAGTAAAACTATTTGCCAAATTTTGAATTTTTGGCAACTATCTTAAAATAACTATGAAATTGTAAAATTAGGAAGTAAGCTATAGGTGCTTTAATTTTTTATCTGTATGAATTGCGATATATATATCTAAGTGTAAATCCTATGAACTTACTGAAATCGTTCTAAAATGCGAGTACAATTATGCATGATTGCTCCGTGGATAACGTTATTTGGGCTTAAAAAGTCCGATATGTATACCACTCAACGATTATCATGAATTATAAACCGAATTTTCTGACTAAAAATGCTGAAATGATGATGTATATATATTAACATATTACATATTTTATATAAAAGGGTACTTTCATCAACCGAATTAAACCGGAAAACATAAAATGTGTCGATAAAAACAGGCATGCAAGAAAAATCACGGTCTCTACGTCGCTTCAGGACTCATCGCACGATTTTTACCCTCGAACAAACAACGAGACTTTATTTTGTAGGGATTTATTTTTTCTTTCCATTTCTTGAATAGACAGTTTTAAGAAAATGAACACAGAAAATATGCTGCTCTTGAGATTTCTGACCAATCATGTCTGAGTTTAGTCTTGTATGGGTTGAATCGCATCGTCTTTACATTGTATTACTCTACGATTTGGTCTATCGATTTGGTATCACACAGCCATGGATTTTTTTTAAAATGTCAACGTTTTCCTTTGTTTATAAATACAAAGCTTTGATAAATGAAATTTTCAGAATCATTCTGCAGGTTTTAACGCTAAGCTGCTATTCGGGCAGTTTCCAGTTTCAAGCTTGTTGAGCTATCTGCAAATTTAACCTTTGGACATTTAAAATGTTTTGAACGGAAATAAATAAGGCAGAAACAACACATATGGTAATAAACATAATAAAACCTATTGTACATATTCAACAATACACTGCACATATATAATTCTTACAAAACAGTCATATTCTTTAGAGTAGTTCTTCCTTATTGCAAGTATTTGTTTTTTTTGTATTTTTATCATTACAATGGGAACCTTAGTAGAAATGCAATAGTTGTGTGAGACGTTAATGAGTTAAGCGGTTTCAAATTAACTCTTAGATTACAGTCGGCTTTAAATCGTGATGACACATCAATTATGAGGGTGGGATCATAGGTCTTGTGTAATTAACCAATTAACACCCTGTTAACAAGTTTTCCGTTTATTGACGTGTAAACAATGCACATTGTAGGCGGGATCCACGCGAGTTACTATTGACAATCAATCAGTCGAGATGCCTATCCGTTGGAGATAACAAAAAAGGTCAACTATGCGTTTGCTGTTTGGAAAGAGAAATAGCAAGATAAAAATCCCGTAAACGGCAACTTTTGTTTTATTTCATTATTGAAATGTGCATCGGAAATTGTTTCCAGCAGCACATAACATCTGATTTATTGTCGCTCGTTTGAACGCGTGTGATTAAACATATCGTATAGAGGATAAATGGATATGGAATATGACAACGGCGTTATTTTATTACTTTTTAATTGATGA
>CM055898.1:87844114-87926614 GCA_029582155.1 Panopea generosa | reverse complement strand
AAAATTGTTATATACTCCTGCTGCTGAGGAAGCTATAGTGTGTGTGTGTGGGGGGGGCTACACATTTTGATTCCCACTGTCACGGAAGAAAAATCAAACCGTACACATTGTTATATACTCCATACTCCTGCTGCTGAGGAAACATCAAACCACAGGCTATAGGGGGGGGGGGGGCTACACATTTTGATTCCCAACGTCACTGAAGTATAATCAAATCGTACACGTTGTTATATACCACTGTCGCTGAGGTAAAATCAAACCATATACACTTTTTGATTCCCAATGTCATTGAGATAAAATCAAACTATATATATATTCTCAATGCCACTGATGTAGCCCACACTTTCAAACAGTAACATGTTTATGACTCCCATTGCTACTGAGGTAAACTCAAACCACAGAGTGCCTGTATTTTCTTTGTTTACCCATGTCACTGAAATCAAATCAAACCGTATATAGAGGATCTTACATACGTGCTTTTGAACTATATAGATCAACTGCATTTCTTTTCCCAGCGAAAAACATTTGCAGCTGGGCGGAGCTTAAAAGGACCAAGTTGCATTTCATTGGTTGCACGATTTTGCTTTGCTGATGAGACGTCACGTTGCCGTTAAGTTCATGTGACGTTTGCCGTAAATTGTCCTGCTAATGCATGCACTTATCCAGTATGTTGACAACGTCGCTGTTACAGTCATGATATTGGCTTTGCAGTTTAATGCGTATAATTTGCTTTTTAAATATGAAAATGGCAAAAAAAGTAATAGTTTTAACTAAGCTAATTGGAAAATATAATGTAAATATAAGGATTATAAGCCGAATTTTGAGTTTTCATCGAGTGATGAAAAACATTAGACTAGTTTAATGTTGCCGAGAAGCGCTTTGGGCTTTACGAACATTAAACTGGCCTAATGTTTTTCATCGCCTGATAAAAACACAAAATTCGGCATTTTAATCCTTAATTGAATTTATTAAACGTGTTGGCAAAATATGTTATGCAAGGCTCTGCCGAGATTAATAGAAGTTTTGCAAACGAGTTAATAAGTAAAATAATAAATGAGATCACGTGTGTAAGATTATTGTTATCGCATTACTAAGAAAAAGTACATTTACCGTTTATCTAATACATAATGCCTATAAGGAACGAGAAAAAGTCCGGAATATGACGTTAAATCACAAAATAACGTCATTTTATTATGACAAATCGACGTCATTTACATATTCGGGGAAGTCCGAACGTAGTTCGTCATTTTACGTACGAGAGCCGAGTAAACGGAAAACACCAAGCGGTGGATCGAAAGTGATATTACACTCGATTTATATAAAAATATATCGTCTCCTGCATCGTAATTTATTTTTATGTTTTACCAAAGTCATTTATGTAAAGTCCAAAAATATTCTAAACAAATGACTTTTATTTTTTGAACATTCATGAGACCGCGGCGTGGTTCAGTGGTAGAGCGTCTGCCTCGCATGTGGAAGGTCGTGGGTTCGATCCCCGGCCGGGTCATACCAAAGACTTTAAAAATGATACTAGAAGCTTCCTTGCTTGACGCTCAGCATCTAGAGGAGAGTTTTAAGTCTGGTCGGTTCCGTGTCAGTATAATGTGACTGCGGCATGATACTCCAGTGTGACAGCGCTCAGAACACTGTCTCAAGTAGACACCATCGCGATATGACTGAAAAATTGTTGAAAGCGACGCTAAACACCATACAACATTGAACATTCATGCAATATGAACTAACCTGTAACACGTGCAATATTTAAGTCGGCTAATGAAACAGCAAAAGTCATGCATGCTTTGTGCTCCTGTATTTATTATAGTAAGACCGAATTGTTATACTACGAACAGCAACCAGATTTATCATAACCTATCGCAAACTCGATAACACTGTCTGTTCATATGTGCGAGCTTAAAATGACCGTTCAGGGCTATGCGTTCATGGGGTTTGAACAACGAAATTATAAAAACAATTAATTATAGGTTCAATGAAGAAAACATGTAAAATAGATATGTATATGTATTTAAGTGAAATATAATTGATTAAAACGACATCTCCCATTTGCCACTGAGGTAAAATATGACACGATACGGTTCGATACGATACGATACAATTTTGTCTAAAGGTCCGGGCACATCGGATCGTACGGAATTTTGTCGTGGTTTTCCCATAAATATTTGTCGTAGCCAGATCTTGCAACATGCCCGAAATCTATTTCGAGTGGTCACAGAGGCTACGACACGTTAAAGATGGTTTGGCGATGGGGACGCGACAGAAAAAAAGATATGTCGTGTGTGTGTCGCAAGTCAGTCGTGCGACAGTCGTGGGACCATCGTGAGTTGTCGGACATTGTCGGGGTGGGGGGCTGTTTTGCCGCACGACAGTCGTGGGTCACTCGTCCTGCGACAGACTAAAAATTTTTCGTCTGGTACCCACGACAAGATATTTATCGTACGACAGACTCACGACAGCCACAAGACATAGATACCACAAAAATCGTCGAACAAAAAATGTGCATTTGCAATTTGCCTCATGACGGTAAGCCGTTGCCACGATGACCAAAGTTTCGTAGGACTGTCTTGCTACGACCCCAGATGACCCACGATTTGCCCAAATGTTCTGTCGTGTCGTGGCACAGATGCGTTGTGGGTTCGTTGTGACCAAGTCTTTACTTTCAGAAAAAAAAATGTTGTTTACTCTGACACGAGTTTATCGGATATTTATGTCGTCTGTCTGGTTGTTTTCTCCTTTAAAGACATATAAAATACACTTAAACGTGACAGTTGTTGCTCGTCACACTCTCGTTTGATCAATTTTACATATGATCGCGCGTAAAAATGAGATCCTGGAAGCGTTTTATGGTGTGTAAAGCTGTTGTAATAAAAGTTTGAATAAACGCATCGTGATTAATAACTCTTCGCCAATAAACGTTCAAATAAAGTTCATCTTATGATTACCAAAATAGTTATCTCCCTTTTTATTGTATTGTAATTGAAAACGTCGTCTTTGACTGCAGTGCGGGTTATGTTTTCTGTGTTATTTTCAAGGATTTATTGATACGTTTAATGACATAAACTCGGATATAAAAACAGCCAAGGCGAAGGCGAAAGTTAGACACCGCCTCCTTTCAAGTCATTTTAAAGACCCACTTCTGAAATAGTACTGTGCAACCCTTATACGTGGATACACATTTGTGTTCATTTTTTGTTTAAAAAATTTAAATTGGTGAAATAAAAGTGATCATGTAGATTTAGTACCAGTTTGATAAGCGTGTGTAAATAAAACGCACACGTTAAGTTTAGATTATATTTTAAATTGGTTGGATCGACATTTTGTCGTATGAATAACAAAATGGCCTCGTTTGAGGAGGGGTTGTACAGCTTATGCATGATGCATGTTAGCACGTGTGTTCACTCAAAATAGAGTGTGCACATCAAGCGTACTTAGCAATGATAATGGACGGTAGTTCAATACATAAGATGAGTTTCTTGTTTAAAAAAAACACCAGTCTGTGACGTCATTGTAGCAGAGCTTATAGTATAGTATAGGAAGTATTGTTGAAAGCGTCGATAACCCCATACAGTATAATATTCACTATAGTTTTGTATTTTTCATTTGTTGTAAATAGTGTCCCTTTAAGACCATACTGTACGTATTAATAATATTATAGATATTTGTGTTTTATGACGTGAATATATGCCGGCAAAGTGTATTTTTGTAGCATCACAACTTGGATTTTAATTATATTTGCTTGATTTATTACCTACGTCGAAGAAAGTGTGCTAATAAATCACCGGAAAGTTTTACAGGTTTTTAAATATACGAAGACAAATCACCGTGAAATTCTATATAGTTTTTATAGAGAGACCACACAACATTTTATTCTACTTTTATTTGACCACTTACATATAAAAGTATAGCCTTTTCCGTCACTTAATACAATCATTTGTACATTTGTTGTCAAATTTGTAACATTTATTTGTTACTGTTGGGTTTAGTGGGGCTTTGCACAATTAATATTACTGGGAAGTTATGGGGAAGTCCTTCATAAACTTCTGTATTGGTAATAAATCACCCGCTGTTGCATTGTACTAAATGTGTATTTTATTTATCATGTAAGATGAGTTTATATGTCCGTCCGTATCTTGTCTTTCGATATTTTTGTCGATATTTTTCTCTGTCTGTCAGTTCATATCGACTAAAATATATGCATACCATATGTTGTTTAGTCTATGTACATTTTTGATAATAAAGAAAATTTGGTTGAATTGGATCCGTCCGCATGCTCACCGCAGTCCGGCAGTATACAAATTTAACGTTTCAAAATACAAAATAAGTTTTCCATAAGAATTAATCGAATCCGATATCTCGAATTCAAAACCAACAGTCGGAATAATACAAACTGCAATAAAAAAAAGAAAAAAGTGAAAAGAAAAAAGCAACCTAAATGCAAAACTACCTCAGCTCAAAAGAACCCATTGTTGACGAATATACTGCTATATATTATGTGTTATACGGCATCAAATGACGATATACTCGCTAATGTGAAATAAACTATATTACATTATATAGGCGATAATGTAGGAAAGTGACTGCAATGGGGCATTTATCATGATTTGATCGCCGATAAAGTGATAATCGTCGATATCATTAAGTCAAACTACATACATTTTAAACGTCGCCCTGATCGAAATCAATAACGGCTATATACAAATATATAAATCTACACATAATTCGACAATTACCGGGATGTTTAGCGCATATAAATGATAAATATGAAACCAAAAACGGATAAAATTCTAAATTATGACATAAAATGAAACTGATAAAGTATAAATCAAAAGTTAAAAATGATTGTTACATAGTATGTAACTGGCTTTTAGATGATTTAGTGAATGTCATTTAGTTGGCTTTTCTCATTATCTATTTTACCCCGCCGCAAAACCGTTTATCCGTTAATATTTATAACGTTATTGAAGTTACATGGAAGATGAGCAAGATATTTAACAACATTAAATCAAGTTCCAGACAGTCGATCCAGTTTTTTTTACTTACTGCCGGGCCCGATTAGCTCAGTCGATAACGCGTCTGATTATCAATCCAGGGGTCGTGAGTTCGAATCCCCGGCCGGCAACAGTCTCCGTGATGACTGATTTACGACATTGTGTCTCATTATCGTTCGTCTCGCGCCGCTGATTCAAGTGGGAAGGTCATCAGTTTCTTGCGGAGATGGGGTGTGCTAGAGTGCTAGGTTAATCTTTCAGGATCCCATGAAATAGTGGTTAGGTTAACTGATCGTCTGTTGTCTCGTTGGCATAAAATGGCACTAAATATTCAATCAATCTAAACTTGCTGTTTTATATACTAAAGGAGGTAAAATGAACATAAACGGAATATTCCACCAGAAAAAATATAAACCTGTATACAGTGAAACCTGTGTAAAAAATCTTTATTTCTGTTTTTCATTTCTATTGAACAGTCACTTGTATTCGCTATTTCCCATTTTTTTGCTTTCAGAAAAAATTACCTATATTAAGAAACAACCTCTCGTAAAATGTCAATTTTACTCCTTCCCTTGGCTGGCTGCTTAAGACAGGTTTTACTTTACTTTACTGGTAGACCGAATCGATGCCCCAGTGGTGAATAGGTCGCCGTGGATAGGATATTGTTATGAGACAACGAGACGTTATTTTGATGCACAATTCCACCTGTGGTCTTAACCATTAATATACAGACCGGAGTGATGGGTTAAGGAGGATGACTCGCATGCAGGAGGTTGGGTGCTCGATCCGCAACATGGTACATGTAGTTTATTCCAAATATTATATTGATATTAGTAGTAACCAGAGAAACATTATGATCCATGTTCGATCCATCCAATCCCTTAATCACAGAGGATAAGTACATATAAAATAGACAAAATTGAATAACGGATAAACTTTGACTCGTCCCCTAGGCAACAGGTATGGCATTAAAACAATAACGTAGATGCTGAATTCTGATATACAGTCTATCAACAGTGAATATAAAATTCAACTTATACACTGACCCACCATCCAATCAATTAGTCAGAGAAACAAACAATACTGTACATATGAGTAAAAAACATCCTTATAAAGTCTACCTATGGTGGGTATGACGTACTAGTGGTCCACTGTCAAAACAATCAATGCGAGATAGAAACAATACGGTACATACTGGGCAAAACCAATCTTCGCCCTATGGTGGGTATAACGTACAAGTGGTCCACTGTCCAAACAATCAATGCTAGAAAGAAACAATACCGTACATACTGGACAAAACCAATCTTCACCCTATGGTGGGTATAACGTACAAGTGGTCCACTGTCCAAACAATCAATACGAGAAGAAACAATACGGTACATACTTGACAAAACCTATCTTCACCCTATGGTGGGTATAACGTACAAGTGGTCCATTGTCCAAACAAATCAATGCGAGAAAGAGAGCACATACTGGGTCCACTTAACCTTCATCCTTACTTAGACAGTCTACATAATTATAGGGGATATAATATTAAATAACGTATTGGTCCACCATCAAAACAATCAATAGAAGAATCAAAGAAAACAGTAGATATTGAATAAAAACAATCTTGCACCATTTAATTATCGTGGATATTAGATACAACGCTTAACACAGTGGCCCGCTATCAAAACAATCAGTCTGATAAGGAAACATGACAGCCTGTGCTGGATCCAACTTGCCTTCGCACTCGGACATTCGGTATGGGTATTGATATTGATCAAGTCAATGTTAGCATACTACTATATGCTAATGATAATTGTTTTTCTCTCTTAAAACGAAGGTAATTTACAGTCTATGTCAATAAAAGTGTATGTATTTAGGACTTAGTGTTTCTATTGGTTGTCAAATTTAAATTATTTTGTTTAAAGTACTTTTAAACGGAATTCAAGATTATCTATTTTTCAAACATTATTTAAAATATTTAAACAAAATGTTGTAAATCAATTGCATGAGTTTTCCTCAATAACAGGTGTATTGCACACATTTTAATCTGGTTTTCGGAAACAACATTCATGCCAAACTGCGCTTACTTATCTGGCTGATAATTGGTTAAATGGAATCGATTCAGGTAATCCAGTCGGAAGTTTGTTCTTGACCTTCGTAAATGGTGGATCATATATACTGTTGTGCAAATAAATTAGAATTGTATCATCCAAATCAGTTTTAAAATGGTTACACTCATATCTTGACAATAGGACACAGGTTGTCTAAGTTGGTGAACGAGAAAGTTAAGTATTAAATATGGTGTTCGTCAAGGTTCAATCCTTTGACAACTTACATTAACTATCTTTCAATTGCAACTGACTTCTAAGAAGAATGTCCAAGTATTTGACACATGAAATAAATAATTTTTTGCAATGCCTGTATGATCCAAATTAGGATTACTGTTCTATTATCTGGAGCAACGGCAGTAAAACGCACATATTTAAAATAGCTCAACTGTAAAACAATATTGCTTGGTGAATATTAATAAATCTCTTTATACCCACTGTCTATACACGAACCAGATTTGTTATCTTTAATTCCATCTAGGGATACTTCTATACAAGGGGGCAGTAGATAATTTATGTGAGATATATGCTATAAGGTATATACAGTGGTCCACCATCCAAACAATCAGTCAGAGGAAAAATGATACAGTAAATGCTGACTCTAACCATCTTTAAATTGATTTATATAGCCTAGCTACGTGTAAATGGTGTACATTTTAACAGTATTGTCAACACAGCACCACGATTGGAAACAGGAAATACTTCGTGGGGTAATCTAATAATGGCGGTTATAAATAATCCTTGTTTCTTATCTCTTTTTCCTTATTATAATGCTCATTTTTTTATTTGAATGTCATTATCGCTGTATTTTGAAAGCAGTGATAGATTTGAACTGTGAATTTAGAAGAGAAAAATGATGCCTGGAAACATGATATTTGACGTCTACTTTCACTTTGTAAACAGTGTAGACGCTGAACAGAAAACATCTCTTGGATGACACATGACCCCGACTTTTCTCATAATATTTTGATAGTGCAGATGTTGACAAACAATAAAATGTTAGTTTCACTCCTTTATTTAAGTCCTTATATGAATGACAAACATGCACATTTTTTTTTATTTATTATAGAATAAAGAACGAAAATCAAAGGTGAGCTTTTACCTAAAAAAAATTTTAAAGGTAGTGGTCCTTCAGTCATTAGAAAAATGGCGATTTAGTGAGGAGTCTTGTTAGGGTCTAGTGGGTTGGTAGTTGGCTGCTCATGTCATAGTCCCAGGTTCGATCCGGTGGCCTCGTCAATTCTACCCCAGATACTGGTTCTCCCCAAGAAACAGTCTCAAGACTGAGTTACAAAGTTTATAATAAATGATAAGCATGATTTAGTAGTCAGTTGGTCTTTTGACCAAATACCGACTTAGTAATCCGAAAATATATAAGATATATTAATTTTGTTGACTCTGGTGTTTGAAAATGAAATTATTCAAAATTAATATAAACCGATTATAAACTTGTTTGTCAAAACATAAAAAAAACCTCGCAAAGCCGAAATTAAAATATAATTGCTGGACAAACCCGAGAGAAATTAGCAGGCAGACAGGCAGGCAGTTTTATTTCTAAGCGCAGGTAAGTTATGCAGGAACAAATTGTATTACCGGGTTGGCATTTTTGTGTTTTAGTCGATTTTATTAATGTTCACGAATAAAATCAATAGTACCCATGTGAACGTATATCCATAAAAGCATGGAGCTATTAATCCCCAAGTGTAATTATACGAAACTCCATATTAAAGGAATTTATAAGCATCTGTTTTATAACAAGTGGTATCATGCCAATATTGAACATATTTTGAAAATATGATTTCAAAAATAAGAAATGAGATAATATTTTCTTGGATTTTTTTAATCAATCCTACCGTTAACCATTAATAATGTTGAAATAAAAATTATTTACTTTATGTGTTTGGGATTTGTTTCTAGACGTAAAATGTATGCTGAGTCTGAAATTCCATTTCTTACTAACGGCTGTTGGGGCGTTTTTTCACAAATTCCAAGATGACCTGCAGTCTTTCTACTCTATGTATATGCTAGATGACGCTTAATAAGGTCTAAATCCACAAGAAATAGCATCAAGTGAAATGAAAATACCTAAGTTTATACTAATTTATTTGATCTCGATTGCGACAAAAGCTCATCTAGCCTTTAATAACGCTCTCTAGTTCGCTACCTGGGTAGAACCAGTGCGTTATTTAGAGATGGGGATCGAATCAACAACCTCCAGCGTGAACGACGGCAACCACACTATCTACTCACATATAATCGCCAAGCTCATATAAACTTTCCTTGCCCTCTGTTACATTTAACGAATACAATATCTTATGGATTGGCTTATGAATATATTGTACAAGATAAATCAAATAATTACATGAAGTGATATGCAGCGAGCTTGATTTGTGACTCGCTTTAGGATTTTATCAGACAGAATGAGTTTTTATAACAGCGCATACTAACAAAAAAATATATAATGTAGTTTACATATAAACTATAATTTTACATATTTATTTGATATTACAAATTC
This sequence comes from Panopea generosa, assembly GCA_029582155.1. Classification (NCBI taxonomy): domain Eukaryota; kingdom Metazoa; phylum Mollusca; class Bivalvia; order Adapedonta; family Hiatellidae; genus Panopea; species Panopea generosa. The sequence goes on along the minus strand of CM055898.1, from coordinate 87,917,000 downwards.
TGTAACAAAATAAAGATATACACCTCATTAAAATAACTTTAACACATAATTGCTTTTTTAATCGGGTTTAATATTATAATAATATATTATTATATATGGCATATCTAGTTTTACTGGTGGAGACAGACCTCAGACTGAGCCAGACAGAGCAGAACTATCATTTCACAAGTAACTGGCAAACTTTCTCACATAAAGTCTTTAGAGCGATCTAAGGCTCAAACATATGACCTTGGTGATGAGAGGTTAGTGATCTTGAGACGACGCCTTGGACCACTCGGCCACGGTGGACCCCTCGACAGGACAGAGATGTTAAAACGATGGTTATAGGCTAAGAACTTCTGTTAGAATTTAGAATAAATTTGTTGAATTTCGTTTTTTTTTATGAATTTAAACACATAAGTAGATTATAGTAAACTAAGATATCAATACTGAAGATGTCTCATCCAAGAGATTTTTTTTTATTCTGTTCAGTGTGTACACTGTTGACAAAGTTACAGTAGACAGCAGAAATCATGTAATCATACAGGGTGTACACACATGTCCAAGAATCGTTATTTTTTTCTAAATTCGCAAATCAAACTAAACAATACTGTCAAAATATGCAAAATACGTCAATAATGTCAGTCACAGAAAAAAAAGAGAATTAAAATAAGGAAATTGTCCCTTTTTAAATAAGAAGAAACAATGATTGTTTATAACCACTATTACACCCCGCGATAGCATGTCCTGTTTCCTATGGTGGTGTTATACCTGCAGTATGGTGGTGTTGTACCTGCAGTAACAAATACATGTTACGTGGAATTTTACTTACTGTGCAGCAGAGCGTTGCGGCAAAAAAATCATCGTGCGGACAAAAAAGTGTAGGAAGACGCGTAGAGTACAATGCCATATATTTTCGTTTGTAATCTGCGAACGTCCTACAAGTATAATTTATTCCTTGAAAGCATGAACTAAGTAATCATGGAACATGTCAAAATATTATTTGTGGGCTTTGTCACACATTGAAACACCGTATTACATAAATTGTAATTGTATGCTAGATTAAAAAATCGCTATAAATAATATGTCGCATTGTTTACGATTCAGACACTTCTCGTTACATTTTCTATTTCATATTTAACTAGAGATATTAAGCAAACAATTAACCAGTGCTAAATTTACCTTGAAACTGTTCAAGGATGGTACTCAAGTTGACAGCAAGCGTTTGCTTTGACTGAGATTTATATTTGAAAAATGTGGTTTGCTGGTCTGGTGGATGTTTGATGTTTTATTGAACACAGCACAATCTTATCTTTTTTTGTCAGCATTTATATCTAAATCGTACCCGATTTTAGTTTTCATAAGTTATGAATATTTTGTAAAACTATTGCATACAAACTAATTGTTGGTTTGAGTAAAAATAATATTTTTTTCATCGAATGACCTCCGACATCTTATATATGACAGTCTCAGTGTTAACAAGTGAAGTTGTTGAGGGTGGGGCGTACACTGTTGTTTTTTTTTCAAAGCGTAGATCCGCCATTGGCTCGTCACGCTTGTTTGTTATATTAAGTTAATCCATAAATTAAACAACAGTTAGTTTGAAAATGGTGCTAACAGTATAATGTTACATTATTTATAAAATGTGGCTGGGACATATTAATGCCCATGCAAGTTCTTTATATGTTGAATAAAATACTAGTTAGTGAATAATTACTAAATTTGGTAAGATCACAAAGGTATGGCAACATGTGGCAACAAATATACAATTTTATTATTAATTGACAATATACATTTTTGGAATTGTGGGAAAATTAGTAACCCAAAGTTCAAATTGATGAATAAACATTAGGTTTTATATGGCCAATTTTAAATTTGATATAGTACTACATTTTTTCTACATAACTACGTTTTATTATTATTAATCTGCACATAATTAATGCGTCCGTTGATGCATTATTCATTTTATTCACATAACTAAAATAACAACAAAATCTGAAAGCATAAAAATGGGAAATAGCAAAGGTGGCTGCTTATGACAGGTAGCTAGCTGTTAAGACGAGGTAAGCGCGTACACAAGTTTAACTGTATTATTTGTATCAACGGGTATTTTCATTGATGGTCTCATAATGCGGAGGGCTGTGGGTTCGATCCTTTCTCACTGCTATGTGTGGTGTCCTTGAGCAAGACACTTTTTTCATATAAATTTAGGTACTGGTTCTGCCCAGGAAAACCAGCGTTATTTGTATAAATTGTTATAACTTGTTTCACAAACGAAATAAAATAGATACGTTTAAACTAAACAATAGTGGTCAGAATTTCGCTGATGACATTTATAGAAAATTTTAATTTTTTTCTATAAACACAATAAATAACAATATTTTATATAATTTTTTTTATCAATCCTTGTTTGTTTAATTTCATTTTTAATAAGTGTATCGTAACTAGCTACAAATACATGTTGATATTAATATACATCGTAATCGTTTTATCTACGGAATCAAATCTTGTTTCAATTTATTGCAGAATGGTATATTAAGTAAAATAAGGTGTCCGATTACACGTTTATAAATATGTATTTATTGTTTTTAAAACAGTTACCTCTACTGATTCTTTCACGTTACAATATTGTTTTATATATCTGTCTTTTGTTTCACTTTAATAGACAAACAGTTTAAAATGTCAAGTTCACAATTCGGTGCTGCATTATTCGAATTTTATTTTCCTCATACAATATTACTTGCATATTACTTGTGTATAATAAGATTTGATCGTTTAAAGATTAAATCAATTTATAAAAGAAACTATTCATTATTAATTAAAAGGAAATAATACAGGAACTATCCACTACTCAACTTTCTTTTTAATTTCGGATAAGCACAAGGTGGATGTGCAATTTGTGGCTCCGGTTAAATTTAAAATAAAATGAAAATTTAGTTACTTGTATATAATACACGTCGAACCATTATAAAAATAGTAATTCAATCTTTAATAGGCGTAGTTGGGCGAGTCGGCCTTGCCAGTAAGTATGCCCATTCTCTTGTTTCTCAATCTTGTTTAAACATTTGTGTTCATCTGCCAGTTGAAATATTTGAAGTTTAAAATATGAAAAAGCAGAAATACCAATGCTGCTCATGGAACCCGTACATTTTGCTGCAGTTACTAAAATCAGCCGATGTAGGTAAATGTTCATTTTTTGTACACTCATACGTGTTCACACAATTTTGTCTAATAAATAGAATAATATATACTGTACGGATAGATCTGAGTATAGCAAAAATAGCATTCCATATTATATTCAATGGATATAAAGTATTTGATTATTTCATTTCCACCAATATTACCGATGTTACGCCGGTTTCGTTTGGAATGTCTGCATTTGTGATCACTGCGGATATGCACATCGGTTATCAACAATAACCTGCAGATTAGCTGTCGTATTGCACATTTATCAAAGAAAGACACAAACAAAAAAGAACATTTCACTAAAAATTGCACATTTCACAATAATTTATAATTCCTTTGGCATTTCATATTTTTAACGTTTTGAAAAAGAAAAAATAACACGTATCACGAATGAAACCACGTTCCATATTCTGTCGTAGTTTCCATGTTAAAGTCACGCGATCTGTACAATAATCCGGGAACTTCATGTTCTGATGGTAACGTCGCCATGGTGACAGTACGTCCAAAATTGCAGCAAGGTGCGCCGAATTGCTTGTCGTGACTTTTTATCAATTCTGTCAAACGTTTAATATATTCAATAGCATATCTCAAAGTCTTGACTTTCGAGAGACGCTTGTGTTTTGTGTCAAGAGGAACATGACGGCGTAAACGTAGGAATGCATTGTTGACCGTTTCAACGCGCCGTCGTTCGCGTGCGTTTCTCTTGGCAACAAGATGAGGGGGCTTCTCGCTGTGAGGAACATGCTTGTATGCAGTTTTTGCCGATTTCTTTATTCTTCTTCGAGCAACATGTCCATCACGTGACCTCCGAAATGTAATCGTTGACCCGTGTTTAAATGACGTCATTTTAATGTTTGTCTGTTGGTGTTTTTTATTTAAGTATCCAAATTAACCCTTAACCTATTCGCATTATCCACATTTCACTTACTGTTTTCTTTGTCACAATCATCATAATTTTATATTCTCAAAAACCGCTTCACATACCGCTCTAAGACTCTGCAAGCTTGGAATGCGTCCGAACATACAAACATCCTCACGTGACTGCATCAAACCAATCATTTCCAAAGATACCGACGATGTTGAGGTCCTTTTCCTTTCAGCCAAACAATTTGATGTGCCATATTTTATCAATTCGGAAATTAGTTCATTTAATATTTATAAACAATTCAGCGTTAGTGGCAATGTAGAGGAAGTAACTGTAATCGAATTGTAACCGGAAATAAACATGATGACAATCAATGTTTTTATGACTGAAATTTACGACCAATCCATGCACCTGCTTCACACACAGATTTTCTTGGAGTACAGTTAGATCGGGACGACGTTTAAAGGCACTGACCGCAGCAGGGTATTATGAACTTAAAGAAAAAATCGTAATATCATCTCAAGTGTGTTCTGATTCGATATACATGACGTACGCTGATAACAATCGTCAGTGTACAAAAATAAAATTTGATAATTTCAATGATTTAATTATTGAAGTATGCTACCCACCTTCAGGACCTCCACACCGCTATTACCTCCCTTGAGTACTCCGGACTCCAGATAAAGGAGGTAGACATAAAACTAGTTCTCATTTTCTTATTTTTATGGGCTATGTATTGCAGTGATTTATCTTTATCCTAACCATGTGTTAAATGGTCAGTATTTTAGAAATCACCACGGAAAATTTGATACTGATACCAGATGTCCTAGGCAATTCTGTGTCATTTCAGAAGTGTTGGTTCGAACTGCGTCGTTTGCGAATAGTAGACATAATATTACTCATACAAAAATCTGGAGTTGAAGTTTGCTGTTTGGTGTCTGGAGTTTGGTGTCTGGAGACAGAATTCAGGAGTTTGGAGTCTGGGACCTGCAGCTAGGAATCAGGAATTTGGAGCCTGGAGACAGAAGTTTAGAGTTTGGACGCTGGTGACAGACGTTTGAAGTTTGGAGTCTGAAGACAGACGTCTGGAGTTTGGATGCTGACGACAGACGTTTGAAGTTTGGAGTCTGAAGACAGACGTCTGGAGTTTGGAGTCCGAACGCAGAGGCCTGAAGATTTACGTCTTGAGGACAGAAGTCTGGAGTTTGAAGTCTGGAGACAGACGTCTGGAACTTGGAGTATGGAGATGGAAGTCTGGAATTTGGATACTGGGACTTGGAGTTTTGGAGTTTGGAGAAATAATTCTGGAGTTTGGAGTCTGGAGATAGAAGTCAGGAGTTTGTAGTCTGTGACATTGAGTTTAGAGTCTGGCGTGGAGTCTGGCGTTTTGAGAATAAATTTGGTTGGTAGCCATACATTATCCATGAGTTGTTTTTAGAATGTTGTTTCTAAATTGTCAATTTCATACCCCATTTATACAAGTTCCACATTCAATGTCCAGTTAATATTTCGGTTTCATTAAGCATCACGTCAACTATTTTTGAAACTCCGCTATTACATTTCCGATTCCATTGTAACATTATTGCCAACAATACAGTGAATCTACAGCCTGTGTCTGGGCTCAAATTCTTCATCAGTTCAAGATCTGCAATTATAAACAGAAAAAAATCATACCTAAGCCAGGTCGTTGTTATTTTTTTAAGTCCTTGTTTTTTTTATTTGACACCCATTAATTTTCAGAGTAATAACATCTCAATGCCAACAACAGCCCACGATGCGATTCTAAAATGACACAGAATTGGCTAGAAATGTGGTTTCAGCGTAATATTTTCTGTGGTGATATCTTAAATATTGACCATTTCACACAAAGTAAGAATAAATAAATCACTGCAATATAAAATCCAGAAATAAAGAATGAAAAGGGCAACTATGTATTTACTTCTATCTCCAGACAGCAAACTTAAAAACACCATACTTTAAACATCAAACTCGATAATCCTAACCACAGATTTCCGTACTCCATATTCCAGACTCCATATTCCAGACTCCAGAATCCATATTCCAGACTCCAGACTCGAAATTCCAGAATCCAAACACCAGACACTAAATTCTAGTCTCTAACCTCCAGACTCAAAAGTTTAGACTCCAACTATCAGCCTCCAAATCTCAGACTCCTAACTCCAGACTCTAAACTCCAGATTCCAAACTCCAGACTACAGAATCCAGACTTCAGACTTCAGACTCCAAACTCCAGACTCCAAACACCAGACTCCGAATCCCAAACTCCAGTCTCCGAATCCCAAACTCCAGACTCCACAATCCAGACTTCAGAAATCAAACACCAGACTCCAAACACCAGACTCCGAATCCCAAACTCCAGACTCCAGACTTCAGACTCCAAACTCCAGACTCCGAACACCAGACTCCGAATCCAAAACACCAAAACCCAGACTCTAACCACCAAGACTCCAGACACCAAAGTCAAGACTCCTAAACCTCAGTCTACCCAACTCCAAATCTCGGACACCAAACCCCAGATTTCAAAGCCTACACTCCAAACTCGAGACTCTAGACTCCAAGTACCAGACTCCAAACTCTACACTTCGAACTTCAGACTCAACATTATATTTTATACAGTGCATATATACAGTGTAGTAATGAAAAACAAACGCTGGTCGCTCAACCAAACCTAGGGTTTTCCCTTTAAAACGTGATAAAACAATACCTGCTATACCATCAAGTCATATGATAGATAAATATATTCCTACAAACCTTTGAACACACCGTCATATATATGGAGTGCGTGCTCCAGTGGTAAAGCATCGAACCCGGGATCGGAGGGCCGTCGGTTCGATTCTCTGACAAGGCCCTGTGTTGTGTCCTTAAGCAAGACATTTTCTCCGCATATGTTCAGTACTCGTTCGTCCAAGGAAAACTTGATTTTTCGATGCTGTAAAAACTAAATTATTTCGAAATCGAAATAAAACAAATATGTTTAAACTAAACTAAAAGCCCCACCATGACAAACACAATTTGTACACATCTGAGTAAACAGACAACTTAAAACAGATTAAAAAATAGCAATCTTCTAAAATAACTAATTATTTACAGTGTCACTTAGCCAGATATTTATTTGATTAGATGATATTACCAGCTTTTGCGGCGTCCTTTAAAAGCTGGTACTAGGTTTAATTACAAGTGTATTTCTGGTTAACTGACTGGATGTGACGACGTTGATTAAACGATAGTCGATATTTTATGGTCGCAGCACGTGCAATATTTCCAAGCTCAGGTCAGACAAACATTCACAGACTAATTAAGAAGCAGTAACGACAACAAATGACAGCAAATAACTGAAACAATTACGTGTCCTCACGAACGAAAGCATCATAGTACGCGAACTACAAAAACTGTCACAAAACAGTTTAACAGCAAACGGTTTAATTTACGTTCGTGCTTGGTTGTTATTGTACGTTTCTGTATTACACAAAAAACATCCCACCGTTTAAATGGATATACTGCAGTGCTGCGCATGGTGTAAATGGTTTCTTCGCAACTGTTTGTTTATGTAATACACCCTTTAATTGCACTTTAATAGGATTCTGATATAAATGTGTTACTTTAAAAGTGTTATGGAAAGCGGTGTGGAGATTCTCCACAAATATATGCAGTCAAACCCGTATAAGCAGTCACCTCTATTAAGCAGCCACATGTCTTAAGCAGCCACATTTGTTATTTCCCATTCATATGCTTTCAGTGCAAATTTACCTGTATAAAACAACAACCTGTCTTAAAAACCCACGTTTGTGCTTTCTTTTAACCGGCAGACTTAACAGTGTGAACTATCATTTTGAATAAAGGACTATTTGAATACACACGAAACTTGTTTAATACTAGTAAATGTACTGTGCTGTGATATTTGTGATATGAAAAAAATGAGTTATTATTTGATTATAGTACCATCCATCCATCCATCCATCCATCCATCCATCCATCCATCCATCCATCCATCCATCCATCCATCCATCCATCCATAAATCCATCCATCCATCCATCCATATATATATATATATATATATATATAGCTTTGAAACCTGGGGTTTGGTATCCGAGATTTGAAATTTTGAGTCTGAGGTTTGAAGTCTTGACTTTGGTGTCTGGAGTCTTGGTGGTTAGAGTCTGGGTTTTGGAGTTTGGGAATCGGAGTCTGGTGTTTAGAGTCTGAAGTCTGAAGTCTGAAGTCTGGAGTCTGGAGTTTGGACACACGCACGCACGCACGAACGCACGCACGCACCACACATAAAAACAATAAAATATACACTAATGTACATGACCATTCAACCATTAGAATTGCAAGAGACTATTATAACATATAGGACAATAATATCAAACACGCTTATATCACAAAGGTAAATATATTTGATTAATTATTTGACCTTGCTATTTCGTCATCAGACGTTGCACCTATACCTCCGTCTATCACCATGTTATACCCAAAATGAAATTATTAGCGCGATGTCGTCTCTTATAACTCAATAGGTGAAAAATAATATGACTTTCCTGTATATATATATATATATATATATATATTTCCTACATGTATTTATGTTTTGAACACTGGTTACTTAGAAATAACAAAATAGAGAGTCGGTGACGATGTTATGTGTATATGGCAGGTGGGTAATTAATATATGATTACCTGTCTGACAGATCTGGTAACCTCAAAGTGGTAAATTAGCAGGGGACCAGCGGCTGGTGAAAATTGCCCACAACATAATAATGAAAATGTTGTAATTATCTCTCTGTGGTCGCGTGCTGACCGCAGGATATATATCACGGAGGTCCGTGTTGGTGACTCCTTGGTTGTGTGAGAACCAGGCAGACCGTCTGACAGTGTTTGTCTACATAAGGTATATTAACACCAATTGGTCTTACTAACAGATTTATAAACGTCAAATGCAGTATAATAATTACATTACATAATGGCTCATTTCCAGTTTTAAGTTTTATTTCCTCATTTTCAGCATGATGTATACAAAAATAATTGAAATTTATTACGATGATAATATAAAGTCAATCATTTAGTTATTATTATTATTATTTATTTATTTTTATTTATTTGTATTATTGTTATTGTTGTTTTTATAATAACAATAATATTAATAATAATAATAAAAATAATAATACTGATGAGGATATTGATAATGTTGTTGTTGTTAGTGGTGGTGGTGGTTGTAGTGATGATGATGATGATGATGATGATAACAAAGATAATAATAATTATAATAATAATAATACTGATGATGATGTTGTTGTTGTTATTGGTGGTGGTGGTTGTGATGATGATGATGATGATGATAATAATATTGATGATGTTGTTGGTGGTGGTTTTGGTGGTGGTGATGATGATGATGATGTTGTTGGTGGTGGTTGTGATGATGGTGGTGGTGGTGGTGGTGGTATTATCTATACCAAGTGTAAGTTATGAGCTTATCCAATAGAAATATTTCCTTTTAAACCATAGAAAAAAAAAAATCCGATTGTTTAATAAAACTAGGCATAGAATTCTAAATGTCACTTTGTGTGAAGAAATGTCACAGAAATATGCAATATAGTAATACATCTGTTTCTCCATAACGACACATTTCATGATATTAAGATTATCTGAGAGGAGAATTGTACAATGAGCATTTGTCCGTTGGTTTAACTTTTCATATTTACCGATTTTTCTTTCAAAATTCTTTGTAATTAATGTTGTTTTATGAAATTACTTTTAATAATGTTTTAAACTGAACTGAAGAATTACAACAGCACAAAAGTATTTAACTGATTGCTGTAATTCAATCAGTGATAAATATGGGGTAAGCAACAAAAAATAAAAATATCACAGGATGTGAAATCGGATAGCCTTTTGTTCCGGACAACCTATTTAGATATGATATTCTAATTCATAAACGGAATAAGCCGTACATTGTACAAACTTCAACGTTTACTAACTATAATCCGACAATGCTTATGGGGTATTTTACATGGTCACTGTCATTTATGTAGTATTTATAACATAATACGGAAAAAAATGCAATTGTCACTTTCCAAAATATCGCGTGTCCCAATTTTGTAGATAATTATGTTAAACAATATACCCAACACTATATCGTGTTACTTTATATCAAGTCTTAATCTTATCTATTCAATTATGTTTTATTTCCTCTCAATTTTCTTTTCAATCTACACTTTTCGGGTACATTTACCTAATGTGTACCCTGGTATTTAAGCAACATTAGAGTAGGAGGTATAATTTTCGACACTATTTTATGTAAAACGCAAACAAATGATATTTTACATTATTTTGTCGCTTCTAAATCATCGAATCACATGCATTCTCGGGCAGTAATTGCTGTTGTTAATTAATTTTCCCCTCTCTTAAAGCATGTACAAGGTCATTCTGTAATTAATGAAATGTGATTATGATATCTGGAGTCGTAAGGGCTCCAGTATTTATAATAACTGTACATGCTAATTGAAAATACCTCATTCAAGTCAGTGACCCGTATGTGTACAACATTTATGCCGCGTTAAGCAATCACTCCTTCACTTAATTTCCCCTTGTTAAAATCAATTTTCGTTTTTTTCAATAAATCGCTTTAAGAGAATATAGAATTTCAGATGCAGTCATCGAATATAATTCTTGTTATTTTCAGGTCACGCAAAATGCAATCGATGACACCCTTCTTCATCTTAACGAGTGTCACACGCAATCAAGGAATGTCATTGAACATTGAATAGGATATATCCGTCATACTTGTTATTTTATACGTTAAAGGTGTAAGCCCACCATTGATTTTTGTTCTTTATTACATAGTAAATAATGAACGCTTGCATGCTTTGCATTCATAGAGAGTATCGAATGAATGAAGTGAAACTTAATGTTTTCTTACCCCCAATGTCCGAGCATCATTTTTTTTTCTAAATTCACATTTCAAACATGACAATACTTTCAAAAGTTCAGAATACATCAATATTGGCATTCAAATAAAAAATGAGCATTAAAATAAGGAAAACGCTTACCTAAATAAGAAGAAACAAGGATTATTAAGAATCGCCATGAAGCATTTTCTTTCCAATGATGTGCTATGCTTTAAATCCAAAACTAAGCTTTATCAAATATTTACATCAATAAAACAGCTTATATTTATTGTAGCTTGGTACAGAAATATGTTTTATGATTTTACGGATTGAAATCGATTCCGCTTCCTTGGTAGAGAGGTCATCGTATCTTGTCTGAGATCTAACCCTCCACCTACAATATGAGCGACCAACAGCCTACCCATTTTAGCCTAATAGGTAACTTGGAATGTGACACTGATCAAATATAAAAGTCTATAAAAGTATAATTTTATTGATTTGCTGTTGGTTGTTTTGTTTTTGCTGCAACTACTTCTCTTTGGTTGTCAGCATCGGAGTTGTTGTTGTCGACGAGGTTTTAGTTTATGTTATAAATGCTGTTGTTGCTGGATCAGTTGATGGTACTTATTTGTTTTGCTGGTGCCGCTGTGATGCCTACTTGTGGTGTTGCTATTGCTAATGGCATTGCTAAAGCTGTTTTGTAGCAAATTACAATTGGCAAATATTGTTGTCTAACGTGACAAATCTTCATAAATATCAAATGTGCCTGTCAGAGCCATCATAGGATGCGCACAGCTGACTTCCGGGTGTCACGTGGGCAGGTCAAGCGTCTGAATGAACACCAATTTTGGTAAATTTGACAAATTTTATTAAACTGTTCACACATGATGTCTATTCGTGATTTATTGATAGGTAACGTTGGTGCATTTTTCGTACTAACGACGTCATAGTCGATTACTGAGGTTGTTTGCGTTATCTTAACCGTTATTTTGAAATTAATCCAAGTCAGCGAGTGTATGACAGTGACGTTATGGAGATACATCACGTGATTTCTGCTTAATTTGTTTAATTACTGGACAAATAGGGTTCCATCGAGTAAACGAAACTGGAATTTGGTGTAGGCTAAGTTTAATAATCATTTGTTTTTATATCGTTTTCTGTTTTTGCTAGATTTTTTAAAAAAAGAAGATACTCTAACAAAGACATTGATCTCTATAACATCTTTTCATAACATTTAGTTTGTTAAGTAGAGCGATGCTGGACAGTAAGGACCTCTTGCAATAGCAAATTGTAGTCAATTAAACAAAAAAGGAATTTAAACACAAAAGGAAGGCGTCTAACTATTCGATCATTTAAGCAATGTTACATGCCAGTCTTTGTAATAAACATATTTATTTTTGCTGATTTAAGCAGTTTCATTTTTTATTCTTCTGTGTACTGTAAAAAATTCGACAGCGAAAATTATTAATGAAAATATGCTATTGGCAAACAAAACAGCTATTATATTTGAAGATCAATTACTAAAGTTTAAGTATATTTAACAGCTTGGCCTTCAATACACCCTGACAGCCGGCTAATTAACTAATACAATTTGAGTAAGTACACATAAGCTTAATGACATTTATTGCTGGAAATTTGTTACATGGAGATGTTTTCCCTACATATGAGCAGTCAGACTATCAACTATTAACCACACTTTTATTGCTTTCCGCTCCACGTTATTGGTAAAAACCCATTTAACACGAATAAAAACATTTAAATGACAGAAAAACAGAAGTTACATGGCAAAATTATTAATGTTATAAGGAATTTTAACTTCTCAGCGCATTTATGATACGTGTTTTATTTGTAAAAACACACAAATGCACTAATGCATGCTTATTTAAAATAAATCACGAAACACTAGACGTCCAGATCAGTTCATCTATTATGCAAGCTGCCGACATTTTTTTGGTTTTAGTAATAAAGGCGACATTTTTATCGTTTAACAAAGTGACAAATATGATAGTTTACGTAAGGGTATGTGCGTGTAGTCCATGTTATACACTGAAGTAGACTATAAAAAATAGAACAAATACTAAGAATGGGTCTACATCTCTATACCATTTAGTTAAACTTATATACTGTTTAATAGAGCGTTTATACATTATTTACCTTATTACTAACTAGTTATAGTGTTGTAAATGATCAAAGGTATCATGTTAATTTGTACCAGTCACTATTCCATCCTGGGTCGATCGCAAAACATTTGGCAATACTTCATCAAGTACTCTTTCATCTAAACAAATCAAGCAAAATCACGAAATATCAATTTTTTAAAAGTTAAAATCAAGTTTGCCAAAATATATTATGCGAGGATTTGCCGAGAACATAATATCAGTTTAATGAATCGAATAACAAATGAGTAGTCGGCACGATTGTAAGATCCACTATGTATATTACGTCAATGTCTCTCAAGAAAACATAAAGATACCTCCGATTGAGCATGTTGGTCAAGTGGTGTAAAAATACTACTACTACTAATAATAATAAAGAATTTTATTGACGAGAGAACTCATTTGAATACATTTCATTTAAAACCCAAACAAAGGTCTATATATTCTTTATTGATTTACCATAAACCAGCATTGGTATTGCTTATCGTTACTACAGTAACGTCCATCAGGCGTTATCGGCCTAGCAGATAATTTTGAAAATTGCTAGTTTTTGAACATCCATCGTATACTAGTATACCGATTCTTTTCCAACCGTAAAGCCACCACTGCTTACCGTGTTTAACACACATACTAGTAAATACCAAAAACGAATCAATCTTTTTTTTAAATTCTGCACATTAATAAACTACAGTACGTTTAATTCGCATGTACTTGATACATGTGCTACGATGCCCTAAGTCATTTCATGAATACGTATTGCTTAAACATGATTTTTATATTTGCTTAAATACGGTTTATTATCGTTAAGAACCGTAACGTCACGTCGGTCATGTGTTTTTTTTCTTTGATAGTGTCTCATAATGAAAAAATAATGTTTATAAAAAACTAATCATTATCATGACTGCATACAAATGGACAATTTAAAACATTTAACAGTGATTTTTCATAATTAAGAGAACTTTTATAGTTTTGTGGAAAACCGATGAATTCATTTGTAGTAATTTACTGATTTCACATCTGTGTTGTATGTTAATGTATAATGAAGATACAAGTACTGTTTTAGAGTTTGGGGTGTATGTAAGTGTTCGTTTATATATTGAACGTGTTTACGTGTACGTGTCTGTACATTCGTTCAATACTACACCAAGACTGCTGGCATGATGTTTATATACGTATATATATATATGGAGATAAGTATTTGTGAATAATCAGACATACATCTACAGACAAGATTATAGAATCAACCAACCCAATAGATTTGGTGTCAACTATGACTTTTATACAATGGTTTTACATGCACCACATCTGAACTGGTATGACAATCTACATACATGAACTGATAGTTTTATATGAGTAGGGTGGGTCCTCCGTGGCCGAGTGATCTAGGGCGTCCTTCTCAAGAGCACTTACCTTTCACCGCTCAGGTCGTATGTTCGAGTCCCGCTCGCTCCAAAAACTGTCTGTGAGAAAGTTTGCCAGTTACTTGCGGAAGGACGGTGGTTCTACTAGTCTTACTCAGTCCGGGGTCTTCCTCCACCAATAAAACTGGATATGCCATATTTAACCTGAAATGTGTTGGAAAAAAATATGAGTAGGATCCATTTAAGGATTCACAACTACTCACACACAACAAAAAGGACATACTATTATATAAAAAAAATATTACAGCATTACTATATGTGTATACCTGATCATGTATCCTTTATAAATGGAACGTGACTCAGAATGCGTAAAACGGTTGGGGATACCCGCACCCCACTCACAACCCCTACCCTCACCTTCTCCACAAAGAAGTATATTTTTTGAAGTAGTTGTACAAGATAACTGCCATGACTTCCGTCCGAATAAATAGATTTAAATTTTATTAAAACATAACCGTTGCAGAGGTGTGTTTGTTTCAACCAATTCAGATCTTACTTCCAGATCCTAACGTTTTCTTCTGCACAACCTTGCCGAGACGTTTGTCTTTTAGAAAAGCAAGCGTCGCATATGATCTAGACTAATTGACTATTTGTACTCTTCTATACTTGAGGCTGAGAGGGCCTTGGTAAGTTTAAGATGGAAACGAATATCAAATAAACCTCAATCTATCAGATTACATACGTGTATTATATTATCTTTTTTTTGTGTGTGAACACTTTTGATATAACTCCTTGCCGTAGCTCTAAATTTATAGAAGTCGTCTGTTATTAAAGTTTTTGTCATACGAGATGCAGAACGTGCCGTGTGGCATGATACAACTGTATTTATTCTTTGAGTTGGGCACACGACAATGTTGGATTAAACTTAATCAAACCAGTGGTGTAAACTTACGTTTTGTACCTGTTAGACACGGATGATCACAAATGTGTAGGATGCCTTTCAACCATTCCCCCAGAGTTATGCCCCTTGCCAAAGGTGGTATGTAACAAAGGTTCTGCATAAATACAGATGCGTTTTATTTATTTTTTGATATTTGTACCATGTTTATATAAATATATATAAATGATGTCAATGGGTCCACAGGATCATCCCGTGGTCGAGTGGTCTAGGGTGCTGTTGTCTGACAACCACTTGCCAGGGGCGTAGCTTAGCTGAAAACGATAGTATAGGTACAGTTGTGTGGGGGTTCGGCGGGCATTCTCCCCGGAAAAACGTTTTTCAGCTAAACTGTCGTAGGTCAGTTTTTTCGTATACATGTACTTATGTTTTTAGCGGCCTGGTTATCCTTAATATTAACCTTAAATTCACTGCTTTATAACAAAATGAATTGATAAATAAATGTGATGTTTTAAAGTTTGTTCTCTTTGATAAAGGGAACATTGAAGTAGTATTCTATCTCATGGTTTCAAATGGCTACTATTTTCATACAACTGGTGTTATAATATTTGTCACTCATATATGCATAATTATATTGACATTGTTACTGGTATTATATGTATGCCCATACAGTATTAATGAAGATTGTTCATATGTGCCGCAATGCGGAAAAGTATAAGATTTCTTAAGTCGGATCTCATTGTTGAACGCAGATAGTTTTTGATGCGTTTCATTGCACTAATGATCTCTCACATAAGGCAGATGTTGCAAGTTGCCTCCCATCGCAGACTGGTTGAGGATTTGAGTTCATCTCTGTCCAAAAACGTTATGTAAGAAAGTTTGCCAGTTACTTGCGAAACCTGGGCGATGGTTTTGCTCAGATTCAGTCTGAGGTCTTCCTCAACTAATAAACCTAAATATGCAATACAACCTGTATTGTATTGTAACTGGCGTTACACGCTTAGCGTGATATCAATTTTACGTTACCTGAGGAAGATCACAAAAAAAGACATATTTTAGAAATTTCAATATTGCAATGACATGCAAACTCATTGTACGTATCCACGGATATGCAAATTATCATGTATTGGTTGTATACAGGTGTATAATTACTAATTACTGAATATGTCAAGGAGGTACAGAGCAATATATTTGCAAGGGAAAAAAAGTTAAACATGATAAATACCAAAGTGTATGTATACCTAAATCTCCAATTAAATCCGTTATGAATAGAGCTTAAATGACTAGATATCTTATATCATTATATAACAGTTAAAAGTTCGGTAATTTATTCCAACAATGTCCGTATTTATATTATATAATGGATGAATGTAATTATGTGGACAATAAAGATGCTATTTATGATATATTAGATATAACGTGCATTTCGGCTTCCTTCATAAATATATTTTTAACTCTCTTTCAATATTTCAAATACTTTTTTTCTTATTTAGTCGACATCTCTGAGTATTAAGCAAAAAGAACTAGGAACACATACAATATATATATATATAATATATATATAGTCTCTTATAATTCTAAATAGAATGGCATGGTTACTGTATATATAACGATTATGTTTATGTTTGTTTTATGTTGTAACCATGATGAGACTTTAGTAAAGAATAAAACCTACGAAAAATGATTCTTCGGTCTTTTTGAAATTGTATTCATGTAGTCTAGTCTCCCACATCTGGAAAATATAGCATGGAGCGCTAGAGAATATACAAAATAAAAAATCATTTTCACGGTTGGAGCATTATTATTATTATTATTATTATTATTATTATTATTATTATTATTATTATTATTATTATTACTATCATTATTTTATTATCATCTACCTAACATGGACAGCTTCTGTTTAACAGCAGCAACAAAAACATTCAGAGACGAATCTTTGTTTATGTATTATAATGACGTACTGTGCACAAGTTTAATTAAAGATACGTTCTGTTCTGTTCTGTTCTGTTCTGTTCTGTTCTGTTCTGTTCTGTTCTGTGTTCTGTGTACTATAATCTATGTTCTCTGTTCTGTTCTGTTCTGTTCTGTTCTGTTCTGTTCTGTTCCTATGAACACAAGCCTTACCTATCAAGCTACCTAAGTAACAAACAATGTATACTCATATCGGTCTCTGAGTAACTCACAAACTAAATAAGGGTCTACATGGTTAGTGTCTCAGTCAGCATTTGATAACACCCCCTCTACAGGATTGGGAGTCAGTTATAAAGATTCGGGTTTAACGATTATACGTAGTGTTTGTGGGTGAGGGTATGGTCATTACTAAGCGTTTGTATTATCTCTGGGCAGATCGGTATACCAAGTTATTTTCAAATGGAAATCATATATATTACACAAATAATAGCGCATATCTAACATGTTGTTTTGCTACATATAGAGGAGAAACTTAAACTTTTCTGCCTGCCTAAATATAGTTGACATCTTTATAGACCACTAAAATGTGACTATCATTTTTTATGATATTTCCCCTTTATTAGTATTTTATTTCATAAGCTGAAGTTAAATATTGGAGACAGAAGATAAACAAAGATTTGTATTTGATAATATTGGATAACGATCGGACAAACTGCTTACACAGAAAGTCAAAATGATTGCAATCTGAGTTGAAATCGCGCGGTAATTTGCGTGAATTGTTAAAACAACCCGCCGTAAATCGAACTAATATTATGACAGCATTTTCAATTTTTACCACTGATATCGTACTTCCTGTAGGCGAAATATTATCGAAATATTGATTTTGATAATAACAAACGAACGCCGAAATAACCTCAGGCAAAATTATGAGAATCAGAAAAGTAGAAATTCGTTACGAGTGAGTTGGTCAAGACAAAAAAAAGAGAAAAATATGGAGAATGTCCTCGAAACAAAAAGATATTATTAATTATGACAAAACAATTAGCAGACAACTAATTATACGAAATCGTCGATCATTTTAACATCACAATATTCGTAAATCATTTAAAAAATGTGTATGTATTTTATTAATTACAGCCACCATTGAATACTAATGATACTAGCGTGTATGTATAATAGTAGACATAGTGGTATAAAGTATTTATTTAACGACAGAACTCGTATGAACAAATCAATCGTCCATGATGCCCTCAAACATATTTACTTAAAATCGCTCAACACACAAAAAGTACATAATTATAAGATCTTCAACAATTCAGGTACACTAATATTAATTATGATTGAACTTTTAAACCATGCATGCAGTACTAACATTGGTATATCAAAGTTACGAATTATGAACTCTGACCTCCACAACAGTGATTGAGCGAACGGAATTGAAACAGCCTAAGAAACCAATGGCCTATATTGCTCTCTAATTCCTTGAAGAAACTTATGAAAATACTCCTACTGGTGGCCATGGTGCGTTAACACGTTCTAAAAATAAAATTAAACTAATATAACTATATATACAAATATCAAAACATACATTCGTTGCGAAGTATCATACATTTACAAAATATTATAATTTATGTGTAAAACTTTAAGGTGTAAGCCCACCGTTGATTTTTGTTCTTTTTCTATAGTAAATAATACACGTTTGCATGTTTTTCATAGAGAGACTCAAATTTAAGAAGTGAAATTTTATTGTTTGTCAACCTCTACACCTCCAAAATATGATGGAACAATTAGGGGGCATGTTTCATCCAAGAATATATTTCTGTTCAGTGTGTAAACTCTTAACAACGTGAAAGTAGACTTCCGAAATCATGTATTCATATCCCAATTACCAAGCATCAGTTTGTTCACAATTTCACAATTTAAACATGACAATGTTCAAAATACACCAATAATGTATATGTCCGACATTTTCATTTCATCCAACGTTCCGGGTCAAGGACACACATCAGGTACATATACTGTACGGTACAAGTATCTAAATAGTCACTAATATAATAATAAAATGCGGTCGGTAGTTAGTAATCAGTTACTAATGTGCTGCGGGTGGCTTTTTCCACTTTAATAAAGTTTCCTCGGCTAGTATTTATGTAATAAAGCATGGGTATAAATACGCACGACCGCAATAAAATTGCAACAAAATGGCTGTATTTGTGTCCGTATCTCCAAACAGCGACTTGATATTAAACCGTTATCAGAGTATCAAAACACTTTTTAAAACGTACCGCCAAAGTGGCCAAATAGTAAAATAAAGCGTATTAACGCATTCAAAAGAAAAAAGCGCTAGGTAACCGCTCGTAAAGCAAGCAATAAAACTATCATTAAACTAATGATAAACAAGAACTTACCATGGACATCTAAAAAGTGTATCTAAAGCTATTTTCTTGGGGCGTGGTTTTCACATGTTATCTAAAGGTCCGATAACACAAGGGAAATATCTCTATCAAAAGCCCTTAAGCTACTAATAAAGGCTGTAACGAAACTAGTAAACTAAATAATAAATACGAAAATAGAGAAACTACGCCAACGGACAGGGTTTTGTTATGAACCAAACATCAAAGAGCGGTTTATGTTTTTATGTGATGTAGTCATGTTTATCATTGAACATCTCGATTTCCGCGGTGAAACTCTCGGTTGTTCACCAAAACAGTGAAAGTAGGTAGAAAGACCAAAGAAGGTAAACCCGGGGGAGACAGAGTCAATATATCACATAATTTCAATATTTATCTGTGTACCCGCAGTAAACATTTGCTAATCTTAACTTGTGTCTCATATTTAAAGAACCCGTCTACACGGTCTATGAGCGCCTCTGTTGCTGCAATAGTAGATACGACCGTACCGGACTCTTTACCGTGGTTTCCTGTACCAAATAGATGGTTGAATTTAGTTAAAGGTGTGGCTCATTCAGACAGCTTGATTGAAAGCTTTTCTTGGCTGTGCTCGTTTGTCACCTTATAATACTTGATCTATCAGCACACACAACTGCGCATTATTTACTGAGAACTTAAACATCGAAAAATTAAGAGCTCCTTATAATCAGTCAAGGACAGGTGATAAAAAACGAATGCAGTTAATCCTGGGTTCGAACCGAAAACTGTTTTAAGCCAGTTTGTATCGAAATGTGGATAACACAGCCGACGACAACAATTAGCATATTTCCGTATTTAAGTACCTTCCGTATTTCAGTATTTTATGTATTCAAATAAGTAGATATGTGATTTTTGTTTTAAGAACTTTCAGTATTTAAATTATTTCTATATTTATATACTTTCTTTATTTAAGAACTTTCCGCATTTAAGTACATTCTGTATTTAAGTAATTATGTACTTAAGTACATTTTGTATTTAAGTACTTTCCGTATTTAAGTACATTCTGCATTTAAGAATTTTCTGTATTTAAGTACTTTCTGTTTTTAAGTAATTTTATTATCAAGTAATTTCTGTATTAAAGTACATTCCGCATTTAAGTATTTTCTGTAGTTAAGTACTTTCCGTATGTAAATAAGTTTCGTATTTTAATACTTTCTGTATTTAAGTGTTTTTTGTATTTAAGTACATTCCGCATTTAAGTATTTTCTGTATTTAAGTAATGTCTGTATTTAAACAAGTTCCGTATTTAAGTACTTTCTGTATTTAAGTAATTTCTGTATTGATGCTTTCCAATGCTGGAGACCGAAGGCCAGAGTCAGTTTCATGTTGAATACTAACAGACAAAACACGAATATCAGTCTAACCTCAGTCTGATACACGATTCATGTATGTACTGTTGATTTCAGGTTTCCTGCATGTGTGTGTGCTGCTAAGCGTTATGTGAATGTTGCCAGGTATTTTGTGTCCGTTGCCATTTTTCTTGTGTTTGGTGACACCTTCCATGTATATGTTTGTTATCAGGTTCCATGTGTATATTTTCAGATCCCATGTGTATCGTACAGACATACATGTACATATTTCAAGGCTTTATATGTGTTCGTTGTCATGTTGTTTTTTTGTACTTGGTCACAGGGCCACATGTACATGTTTAAGGTTTTTGTTGTTAGATTATATGTTTTTTTCTAAACGTACGGGTGTGTTGCCAGGTTAAGTGTGTATATTGCCCATGCTATCAGGTTTAGATTTACTGTTTATTGCCAAGTTCCATTTGTATGCTTCCAGACTCTATGTGTATGTTGCCAGTTTCCACGTGTATACTGCCGCTTAACTCCACATGCATGTTACCAGGCTTCACGTGTATGTTGCCAGGTTCTAAGTGTATGTTACCAGGTTCCACGTGTATATTGCCAGGCTTCACGTGTATGTTGCCAGGTTCCACGTGTATATTGCCAGACTGTGTGTGTATGTTACCAGGTTCCACGTGGATATTGCCAGGCTCTTCGTGTATGTTACCAGGTTCCACGTGTATGTTGCCAGGCTTCACGTGTATATTCCAGGTTCTACGTGTATGTTGCCAGACTATGTGTGTATGTTACCGGGTACGACGTGTATGTTGCCAGGCTTCATCTGTATGTTGCAAGGCTCTATGTGTATGTTGCCAGGTTCCACTTGTATGTTACCAGGTTTCACGTGTATATTGCCAGACTTCACGTGTATGTTGCATGGTTCCACGTGTATATTGCCAGACTGTGTGTGTATGTTACCAGGTTCCACGTATATATCACCAGGCTCCACGTGTATATTGCCAGGTTTCGCAGTGTATGTTGCCGTGTTGCATGTGTATGTTGCCAGGCTTATATGTTTTAATTGTGTATACTAGTATAATGTCATTTTTTTAAGAATGTTGGACCGACCATATCACCTGATCACGCCCTCTGCCTGCCTGCAAAAAAGAAAACTGTGTATGTCGTACTTGGACAGTTTGAATTGTACACGATCGGTACTTTAAAAAACATCTTTATAAAATGTCAAGGCTTGAAATTTCAACAAATATTTTGCACGTTAACAAAGTATAAGGTATGTAAAAGAAAATAAACAATCAAGAGAAGTGTGTGGGTATATGATATCGACTTGACAAAATATATGAGGTGACGTTCGAAACCAATTATATTAAACAATGCGGCCCCCATCGTGGCAGCAGTATTCCTACGCTATGCCAAACTCTTCAATGACGATGACAAGTTGTTGTTTTTGCATGCCAGCATCTCGAATCATCACCTCAAGCTGAGACACAAAAAAGCGACTGACCCTTCAGTCAACTTGTCACAAACAGCTATCTGCTGCATTAAGTTTAAAACAGACCTCCAGTAATGCTCTCAATTAAACGTATAAGTTATCTCGAACACTTATCACAGATATAAATTAAACGTTTGATTACCTTCAACAGTCTCGGTTCAATCCAATTTGATTTTAAGATCTCTCGCTTTAGTATCGATAGATTTAACAATAGCTCTGGGTCACCTGAGGTCCTGCTAGCTTTGATTAAAAAACAAAGTTCTCGCGAGGTCAAGCAAAGTTATTGGAATATAAAGGGATAGTTAGGGTCACCCTGTGTGACTCCCTGATCCAGTATAAAGAATATTAAATTAATAGTGAAACATAAAGAATGCATCGTGCGGTGAATTAGCTGGTAGGAAAGTGCTAATTTGTACTCGTATGTGCAAAACCCCTCTGTAAATAGGATACCGCTTTAAATGAATTTGAAATAAAAGTTAATCAAAGTCAAATCGATCATGATTTCTCTTTTTTCACTTCTAATATTTCTAGATTACTGACACATAAAACGCCACCAACGTTGATGCTTGTTAAAGTGTTGAACTTCACTCTTTTGTATTTTTAATAATAAAATACACACTGTGTACAGTAAAGCACACTTTAACGTTTTAGGTATGATAGTAAAACATGTAACTTCTACCATATAACTGTGGTGAATATTAGACGTATGTGCTATTAAATGTGTAGATAGTATTTCATTCTAGTCTCAGTGAATGATTCGAATTATTTATGTATAACGTTAAGTTACAAATTCTTCCTGTTGTTGATTCATTCAAATTCTTCTTGTGTTCGACGTAACCAAATTCATCATTTTGTTCAAATTCTCCATGTGTTATTGTGTTCGACGTCACCAAATTTATCATTTTTGTTAAAATAATTCGTGTGCTCGACGTAACCAAATTCATCATTTTGTTCAATTTTTTCTTGTGTTCGACGTAACCAAATTCATCATTTTGTTCAAATTTTTCTTTTGTTTCTGTTCATTCATTGTTTAATGTGTTTTGGTCATCCATGTTTTCTTGTGTTTCGGTTAATCCAAATTCCCCATGTGCTCAGTTAATCTAAATTCCCCATGTGCTCTGTTCATCCAAATGTTTTATTATTTTGTTCATCCAAAATCAATTCATTCAAATTCTGCGTGTGGGTCAGTTCATCCAAACGTTGCATTTGTTTTATAAACCAAATTCTTCACGTCTTTGGTTGTTCAAAAATCTTTATGTATTCTATTGATCCAAGTTATTCATGTTTTCGAATCATCCAAATTTTAATTTGGCCTTATACAATAAAATTGTCGAAATGGCTTTTTATATTTTAACATTCAAATTGTCCTTCAGCACGTATGTACGTGCATGTGCGCACGCGTGTGTGTGTGTGTTGTGTGTATCCATGTATACGCGTGTAAGTATGCTTACAACATATCTGCTTTATAGAATACGTTCATGCAATATCGTATCCACACGTCTTCCACGTGTAAACATGCACATACGCGTGTGAGTATGCATATAAGTTATATGGTATATAGAATAA
This sequence comes from Panopea generosa, assembly GCA_029582155.1. NCBI lineage: Eukaryota > Metazoa > Mollusca > Bivalvia > Adapedonta > Hiatellidae > Panopea > Panopea generosa. The sequence goes on along the minus strand of CM055898.1, from coordinate 87,892,947 downwards.
GTTTATGCAAATTACAGATTATACACGCCTTCCACGTGTAAACATGCTTGCGTTTGATATGCATTAAATGGTATATACATATATGCAGATGTAAATGACAGATCTATATTTTCCTCCATGAGCGTGTTACAATCATCATAAAATTCGCTTTATTGTTATATATCATACCGTATAATGATGAAGTGAAGAGAAAATCTATAGACCATGACAATGTATTAACAACTTTAGGCCTACTTTGTAGCGAAAAATAAAATGTAAATGGATTTGAACTACTCTGCGTATTTTATTAAGGACATTTTGAATAATAAATACGCGATATCGCGACGACACGTCTAATTTGTGAAAATGCTCGTATTTATAAAAACCCAGGTATACAGTAAGGAATGTTTGCATCAACGGCACACGTTTTGGAACTATTACACAACGACAGTCGTGTTTATTGCAATTTATCTTTCCGCGTTGTTGTTTGGTCCGATAGTGGAACAAAGAAACGTCAACTGTGTCGTGATGTGTTTTTCATAGTTTCGTCAAAATGGCAAAATTGGATCTGTTGTTGTTAATAGATGATAATGTGTTACTTTCCGTTTTTCATTTTCACCTGAAATCGATATTACTTTTCCCTCGTCTCTCTGTATAGTTATTTTGGATAGGGATCGATTCAAAGAGCGCCAAATTAGATGGAACAGTGTCAAGTGCTGTGATATATGATTAATTTTACTGATGAAGAGAATGAAATTATGACCTGGACTTTTAATGAATCTCAGCAAAGAATGCTGTCTCCTAAAAATGATGAAATTTAAAACGCCATGGGCGCTGAATACATCATCTATGCGGCACGCGCCAGGGAGCACGCTCCGTACAATACCAAGTACTTGACAGGATAAAAGTAGACGACGCAGATAAAGAAGGCGGGGCTTAATGTACAGGTGCGCGTGTGGTTACGGTCGGGTGGATACCCCATCGTGGTAGGTGTTGTTATCGCTAGAGGCAGCTCGAGCGGGTGATGTGATTGACGTATAGGCGGAGCTTATATCCAAGGTGTCGCGCGCGGATCGATGATTGACATTTCTACGGTTGTTTGGACACCTATCTCGCACCTGGGTGTATTATATCGAATCGTAGATTTGGCCAGGGTCACACGCAAGCTAACTGCTATCGGGAGCAAATAAAGCACACTTTTGGCACACGCCACTCGCACGTATATTTGGTACATACTTACTTATATATAGACAGGCGATCAGCTAATGAATTTTTGAATTTGATTTTTTTATCGAAAAAAATCAAAAATGGCAGCTACAACTGTGGGATTTATACCTTTGCAACTAATTCCAACTAATGCATTGGGACAGTATACATTTGATAAGGGATTTCCAGGCAACGGAACCTATGTAGTTGTAAAGACACCAACAGTGGCACAGCAACTACAACTGACAAAATCACTGAAAGACATGCAAAGTGGAAAGGAAATAAACAACAATGAATCGTCATCGAAGCCGGTGATCTTGCGATGTAAGAGACGGGTGGATTTTACAGGACTTGGCTGTAAACTAGTAGACTCGCACAATCCGTCAGTATCCAGAAGAAATGAGCGCGAACGCAAACGAGTGAAAATGGTGAACATGGGCTTCGAGACATTGAGACAACACGTTCCCAGTGGGAGAAAAAACAAGAAGATGAGCAAAGTGGAAACGCTGAGATCCGCGGTACAATATATAAAACAACTCCAGGAGATGCTGGACGCCACAGATGGCGACATGGGCGACCTCTTGTCCGATAACGTAGATATGGACGCGCTGGAAGATAAAGTCACGGAGCTCATTCAACATGCAACAAATGCAGCTAACAATAACAACATGGACTTAAATATGGAATTAGACAATGTCAGTGATATTGATAATAACGGACTTATTCAACAACAACAGCAGCATCAGCAACAACACCAACTGCAAAATCATCACACCCATCAACATCAGCAGCAGCAACATCATCAACAGCTTCAGCAGTCTCAACATCAACAACTTTCACCAGAAGTCATCGCCGTCACCAGCGTGTTCAATATCATCACAAGAACATTTTCAGTTTCAAAATTACCAAACATCACAAGCTTTTACAAATACTTATAACGATTATACGGCGGCGTCGGCATACTCAGAGACATCACCCGCCGGTTCATTACATTCACCGACGAGTAGTGTTGTGTCGGACTCTAGTTATGATTCTGTCGGAGATGCTCAGGGTCACGACGAGGAAGACATCTTGTCCGGATTCACCAACTGGTTTTGAAGATGTTTCCAAACTTACTGAAGTTACATCTTAAGGTATGTAGTCTTAGTTTTAGAAGTCTTTGAAAATTCTAAATTGTAAAAGCAACAGCAGCAACAACAACTAATAATGTTAATACAGATATTGAGAAGGCATACACTAGTGAAATAAATGTTAATTATCTTAATGTGCTGTTTCTAACATGTTTAAAAAGTCTTTCGTAGCTAAAATTTGATGTCATAATGCACAAATATTAAACGTCATTAAACGTTTGCATTTTATGTGTAAGCTGCCTGTTATTGTTAAATACATGTTCATGTTTAAAATTTACTGTTGAGGACCTCAGGGAAGATTCGACTTAGTTCAACATAGTTTAAAACATTTAATTCCATAAACGTTGCTTTTGTTAATATTACTTTATAACCAAGAATGCTTGAACGAAAACATTGTTTTGTTATACTTAAACCTAAATAGAGTTTATGATTTTAGTAAATATTTATGTCGTATAAGTCTAATTTATACTGTTAGTAGCATGCATTTAAATTCTCACTCAGTCATGCCATAGTAAATTAACATGTGTATAAATAGACAATTTTATGTCTTTATTTTACTCACTCAGTAAGTTCGGTATTTGAGTATAGGGTTTATACGGCGAATATCTCCGCTTCTTTAAAAGTAAATTTCACCGTAATGAGATAACCATGACAATGGTATTATTAATTCGACGCTGGGTTTTATTTCTTTTGAAACTAATTTCGTGTTGTGCTAACTTTCAAATTGAGTTGAATTTCTTGTATTTATTGTATTCTCACGCTATTTATTTTTAATTTTTGGACGTATTTGTGAAAGGAAATTCTTCTATGAGTAGCGCTCCATTGAAAGCCGATTTTTGGTGTAAACTGACAAAGAAATTGCCCGAAAATAATACAGGATGGCGAAAGATAAACATTTTAAATGTAACTCTGAACTCTGAGAAGGGTACAGGTTTACTTAGGGATTTGAGAAGTAAATATTTGGGGAAAGCGATTATCGGAGATATTAAATAAAATCGATTTCAACACTTTCTCTTCTTGGGCTAATAGCGTGCGTTAAACCTCAAATTAACCTGAGATGAAATGAAAAAAATATAATTACGAAATGTGTTTAAAGCCGATTTTATTGTTATCGTTCTTCAAAAGAGATCCTGGACTACTTGAACTACTTTAAAATACCGGTTTATTTAGTTTCCATCGCTGGGACCACTTTAAATGTAAGAGAAGCCTTGATAACGGTCGGGGTTAGCTCACTAAACGCCGCATGCAGCCGCAGCTAAATAGCCCTTTACAACAGCAAAAAATCTTTTGTCGAAAATCCTAATTGCTTAATATTTTTTGTAAAGAACTTTTCTTGCTGTCTTTTGTTCGATGTATGGTCTTTTGGCGATAATTGGCTATTTTGATATATGAAAGTGGAACCCTTTTTGCAGTGCCCGTTTTTGTTGAATCATTAAGATTTGCATTGTGTAAATATTTAAAGTAAATAAAAGGGAATGAGATGTCAATAAATAGGGAACGCGGTACGTTACAACCTTTAATCTGATTTCAGTACTTTTGTAAATAATATATTAATATAAAGTATAAGTCTTGCGCCTATTTAAACCTTCACAGCGAGACCGGTATCGAAACGTGCTCCACCAGAACTATCGCGAATTGTACAAAAAATCGTCAAGAGGTCTCTTTGTAAAAAAAACTTAAATATATCTCGGACTGTTTTCATCTTTTTGTAATAAAAGAGAAAAGTTATTAATATTTCAAGCATGTATCAGATTTAATTGAAATTAAATCCCCACATCTGCAAAATTCTCATACATTCTCCCAAATCAGAGTGATAATATAACTTGTTATCAGTCAGCCAATGAAATTAGCGTTTTTGTTCTCCAGTAGATGGCGTGCGCGGGCCACGAGACTGGTATTTACCAAAGCGGGAAGTTGATAATGGGACGATCAAATGTTTTTTAAATATTTTGTGGTTAGGCAATAGAGTCACCTTTAAAAGTATGCAATTAAACTCGATATATCTTCAGAATTACGACATTACGAGCGGGGTCTGTCTTTATCACTATACCGGGGTAAAAGAAATAAAAATAAAATTCGGCTATTGAAATGCACGCTGGATAACATTGGCCTGGGTTGAGATACTTAATTCAATAGAAATATTTTTTTGTGTGCATTCACTTCATTTTTATAAATTCAAAAAAAATTGGCGAAAGTTGTTTGTAAATGTGCAAGGTTCAGTGATATTGAAAGGGTAAGATGCGGGTACACTCGGTGCGTGTATTAGCTCTCGACGATACATAATAAGGTTAAATCCCGACCGTTATAGAATGAATTATGTGAAATGAAATAAGGAGTATTTTACCGTCAGGTTATAGGTAGGGTTGTCTCAGGCATAAATTGAAGTTAATTTACTCAACGAAGATGATTTTATAATTTGAACGAATGGCTCTTGTCAGCAATGCATTTCTATAGTTAGTATTAAATATTCTTGAATAATTTATGGAAGTATGAAAGATATTTGATTATAGTTTTATTCATTTTACAGATGCCGACGAAGCGTGATAGGCAGTCGCTTAAATACCGACCCATCTTGTTCCGTGACGGCGTCGGCGGCTTAGTAAAGAACAGAGGCGTGTGCCGTGAAAAATGGACGGACTTCGAATCTTCGGCTGATTGGAGATCTCGACACGAAATGAACATTTTCCCTAACATTACGTCGTATCCACGGAAACGCGCAATCGGCTTAGGATCACTGCCACTTAGCAAAGACTATTTCGTCATGAAGTGATGAGAAGAATCAATAACGGAGAGTGTAATATTAAAGTTAATTTATTTATGGAGACAAGGATGACTGTAAATAAAGAATAAACTTTATTATATAGGATATAGAACACCCAGTGTTATATACTTGCAATGCTTATTTATTTTTACTTGTCTTTGATGCTTTGTAAAAACCGAGACCAAGAGGAAAAGAATGTACTTTTAACATTAGCAAAACTTTCACTGTATCTTGATTTAAGGACGTTGAGAAACAAGTAAATATTGGTTATATGATAAACACTTATCAGCATTAATTAATATAATTAGTAAAATGTGTTAAACATGTTTCTTACCATAAATAAATTGCGTTGAACGAGGATTTGAGCATATATTAACTTATGTTTCAAAATAATAAACTATTTTTGCTGATTCACAAACAATTTACCTCCAGTTAATCAAATGTGATTTATAGAAAAAAACGTCGATAGTTTGATAGTTTGCTCGATTGAATTTAGTATAATGACATTTAAAAATGATTTTATCGAACAAAAAAGAAAAAAAAAGTGATATACGACATTGAACAAAACTGGAACAGTCACATATATATGATGTATTTACATTGTTAGAATGTAGATTAATATAATTATGATTTGTGCAATTGTTATAAAAAAATGACATTAGTCACTTTTTTTTCATTCGCCATATGTGTTCATTATACATTATTTTTAATAAGTAAAAAATCCACATAAAAGTGTTCATTTAGTATTGGATAGTAATTTATTGCTCAATTAATAATTTGACTCATACTGTATTTGAATTGAATTTTGAATTGAATAGCTTTCAAGTTATATAGTTAGTCACGTGACATTTAATGATTGTCAGCTTAGGGATTTTTAGAGAACATATCATTTTTGATTGAGTGGTTGATTGTTCGATTGATTGATTGCTTTACCGAGCTAACATGTTTCAATTACACGTTTGGTGTATATGTTAATATTAGTACTGCTTCAAATGATATTAGCCAATGTACGTGAAAATAAATAATTGATTAAAATTAGTTTGGTCAATGAATCTACAATAATTATGATATATTTATATGCAATTAATTGTTTGCAGAGCAGGGCAGGGTTAAACTACATGCATTTCGTTTGTTAATTGTCAAACATTTTTAATTATGCAACTGTTGAACTAGTGCTTCCAAGAGAATTTTATCAATAAAGAATTTTATTCTATTTTTGCAATTTTACATAATTTACAGATGTGTGTACATAGTTATATGTGTAATATTTTATATACAAAGATGTTTGCCTTATCTTTCATGTTTTCGCGTCTCATACGGAGGCATAATAAAATATGAACAAAATTTACATTTTCGTTGTGTTATGTAGTTATAACAAATGTATTTATTTTCTTACATTTTCCCCGACTCCTATTTAACCAGCATATCCCTTTACTTCATATCGACGTCCTTTGGACACCTCTAATATAGACACTTTTGGACACCTCTAATATAGACACATTTGAACACCTAATATAGAAGGCTTTTGAATTATTGGGTGAATTATGTTTATATTAACTGACAGAGTGAAAAAATAGTGCAGGTAGTGTTCAGATTGCTCGTTCAGCAATTTGAACTCTTCCTGCACTGTTTTCAAAAGCCTTCTGTGATTGGTGCGGGAAAACGTGTATCTATGGAGGAAAAGGGATAGTTAAGTTTATACTTAAATACTTTAAAAACTTAAGTATATGAAAAAAGAATTCAGTTGATAATGATTTTAGACTGGATCTATAAAAAATTCAGTTGGTTTCATTGGCATTGATTAAAGAATGTTTACATAACCAGTCATATCTAAGTTAAGTTTTTAAGTATTTAAGTAAATCTTAAGAAAATGTTGGTGGACAAGACAGGCCAGAGTTTCATGAAAATAGTGTGCTCAATTGCATACTCAAAGCGAACACACAATTTGAGTTTAAGTAAATTAATGGGCTTTTCGTAAAGTATTTTCGTAAAACCATTGCCTGCTCCTGTTTCGCCTACACATACTTAAAAGCTTAAATCTTAGAAAAGCAGCCAGGTGATCCTGATTTTATCAGAACTGCATATTGTTTCATTGATATTGGTTGTATAATAGATAAATAACCAGTCAAAATTTAGTTCAGTTTTTAACTACTTAAGTAAAATATGAGTGAAATAGAAACCTGGACTATTCATTCAAAGATGTCGAATCGTTTCCAACATGGTTTTCAAAGGACCAATTACAGAGTTGTTGCATAGCGATAATATTCATTCACAAATGAAGCAATTTTAACAATGACAGCCCTGATCACGATGTGCATTGTTTGGCTTCCAGTCACTAAATTCTTATTAACTCAACTTGTAAATAGTAATGTCATGGTACAACTATATGGCATTTGTGTGCTGATACATATTACCGAGTCTGAAAACAGCCTCTTTGCTTCGGCAGGCCTACCTACATATGGTCGAGTCTACAATAGCGTCCGTGATTCGACAGACAGCGTGTATCTTCTGATAGGTGTACATATGGCCGAGTCTACAAACAGCGCTCCTGCTCCGACAGACAGAGTTTGTCTTCTGATAGGTGTACATATGGTCGAGCCTAAAAACAGCACCCCTGCTTCGACAGACAGAGTTTATCTTCTGATAGGTGTTCATATGGTCGAGCCTAAAAGCAGCACCCCTGATTCGACAGACAGAGTTTATCTGTTGATAGGTCTACATAAGGTCGAGTGTAAAAACAGCGCCTCTACTGCGACAGACAGAGTTCATCTGTTGATAGGTCTACATATGGTCGAGTCTAAAACCAGCGCACCTGCTTCGACAGACAGAGTTGATCTGTTGATAGGTCCACACATGGTCAAGTCTTAAAACAGCGACCCTGCTTCGACAGACAGAGTTTATCTGTTGATAGGTCTACATAAGGTCGAGTCTAAAAACAGCGCCTCTACTGCGACAGACAGAGTTCATCTGTTGATAGGTCTACATATGGTCGAGCCTAAAAACAGCGCCTCTACTGCGACAGACAGAGTTTATGTGTTGATAGGTGTACATATGGTCGAGCCTAAAAACAGCACCCCTGCTTCAACAGACAGAGTTTATTTTTCTGACAGGTGTACATATGGTCGAGCCTAAAAGAAGCACCCCTGCTTCGAATGGCAGAGTTTATCTGTTGATAGGTCTACATATGGTCGAGTCTAAAATCAGCGCACCTGCTTCGACAGACAGAGTTTATCTGCTGACAGGTCTACATATGGGCGAGTCTAAAAACAGCGACCCTGCTTCGGCAGAGAGAGTTTTCTGTTGATAGGTCTACATATGGTCGAGTCTGAAAACAGCACCCCTGCTTCGACAGTCAGAGGTTTCTGTTGATAGGTTTACATACGGCCGAGTCTCAAACCAGCGCCCCTGCTTCGACAGACAGAGATTATCTGTTGGTAGGTCTACACATGGTCGAGTCTTAAAACAGCGCCCCTGCTTCGACAGTCAGAATTTATCTGTTGATAGGTCTACATATGGTCGAGTCTAAAACAGCACCCCTGCTTCGGCAGAAAGAGTTTATCTGCTGATAGGTCTACATATGGCCGAGTCTAAAAACGGCACCTCTGCTTCGACAGACAGAGTTTATCTGCTGATAGGTCTACATATGGTCGAGTCTAAAACAGCACCCCTGCTTCGACAGTCAGAATTTATCTGTTGATAGGTCTACATATGGTGGAGTCTAAAAACGGCACCTCTGCTTCGACAGACAGAGTTTATCTGCTGATAGGTCTACATATGGCCGAGTCTAAAAATAGAGCCCCTGCTTCAACAGACAGAGTTTATCTGCTGATAGGTATACATATGGTCGAGTCTAAAAACGGCACCTCTGCTTCGACAGACAGAGTTTATCTGCTGATAGGTCTACATATGGTCGAGTCTAAAAATAGCGCCCCTGCTTCAACAGACAGAGTTTATCTGCTGATAGGTCTTCATATGGTTGAGTCTCAAACCAGTGCCCCTGATTCGGCAGACAGAGTTTATCTGTTGATTGGTCTTCATATGGTCGAGTCTCAAACCAGTGCCACTGCTTCGACAGACAGAGTTGATCTGTTGATTGGTCTTCATATGGTCGAGTCTTAAAAACAGCACCCCTGCTTCGACAAACAGAGTTAATCTGCTGATAGGTCTTCATATGGTCGAGTCTAAAAACAGCGTTTATGCTTTGGCAGAGTTTATCTGCTGGTAGGTCTACATATGGTCGTGTCTTAAAACAGTGCTTTGCTTCGATGGACAGCGTTTATCTTTTGAGTGGCCTACATATGGTCGAGTATTTAATAGCCACCCTGTTTCGACAGTCCACAGCGTTTATTTACTGATAGACCGGTATATGGTCGATAGACAGCGTTTATATACTGATAGACCGGTATAGGGTCGATAGACAGCGTTTATATACTGATAGACCGGTATATGGTCGATAGACAGCGTTTATATACTGATAGACCGGTATAGGGTCGATAGCCAGCGTTTATATACTGATAGACCGGTATAGGGTATAGGGTCGATAGACAGCGTTTATATACTGATAGACCGGTATAGGGTATAGGGTCGATAGACAGCGTTTATTTACTGATAGACCGGTATAGGGTATAGGGTCGATAGACAGCGTTTATATACTGATGGACCGGTATAGGGTCGATAGACAGCGTTTATATACTGATAGACCGGTATAGGGTATAGGGTCGATAGACAGCGTTTATATACTGATAGACCGGTATAGGGTCGAGTCCACAACAGAGTCGATAAACGGTGTTCATCTACTTACTTGAATACATATGGTCGAGTCTAAAAAAGGTAAGATAGTAAAATGCTAGCATTGTTGTCACTGAATGCAAATTACATTCTTTTGCAGATATCAAATCCAAACGTGTGCCTTAACGGCGTACTATGTAATTAATACACATATTGAAGGTTAAAAATAAACCACAGTAGCTCGTATTACACATTAATCATATTAAAATTGTTATACAATATACTTGCATATAGGTATCACTCACGTGTCTTTTACACACCCGTTTATATCATATGACAAATGCACGGTTTATTTGATAGTTCTGTCTTTATTTTTAATTTTAATATGTTAGTTAACGAAATCCATCGTCTTTCAAGTGTGATTAGTCTGACAGTTAAATGAAGAAAATAATCATCCAAACTGCACACTTCCTTGACAAAGTCAACATTATCCACCACAAAACCTTCTTATGATAATTACCATAACAAAATCAGAAAACAACCAAAATTTGACACCAGTAACAAATAATTCCTCAAAAATATTTTATGATTTTCTTAGTTTTCAACTTCAAATCACCAAAAACAAACCGCAGAAAAAGCTTTCTTTTGTTGACATAGATAAATCCTGTCTGCTATTTTTTTATGCTAACAGAATAAAAAAATTATTTTGTCAGAATGAAATAAAAATCAGCCTGCTTTTCTACTGTTCTGCTGGGGAAAAAATTCGGCTTTTCTGCCAGCCTGACCAGCTTTCATTTAAAATTTAAATGATGATGATGATAATGATGATGAGGTTTCCCAGCAGTTCATCATGAACAACATGTTAACACGATACCGTTCAGTCGTCCCCAAGAAATATTTTAACTATTGCTGGCTTTAAATCTATTGAAGATTTAATGTAATCACGCCATAAGGCAAAATCTGAGTTATTTACAATATCCAGTTAAATATTGAATAATTATTGTTTACTATACAGCAGAACATGGCGACCAAATGTCCACCGGAATTTGTGTGGTCCATGTAACAGGTGCTGTACCTTACGGTTTTATATTTATACACCCATTTTAATTCGACACAGCGCGAAGATGAATAAAGCATTTATTTTCAAGAAAACGTTTCTTACAATCCGATTTAACGCCTTATCCGGTTAAAAAGATTTCTTAATTTTAGGAACACTATTAAAGTTTTTTTAAAAGTTGCTTTTTATTAGTTAATATCCGACATCGTGCGTAGGCCGTCGAATCGTTTACGTGATATTTTAGACAAATTCTGAATTTGATATGACAAAAAAAAATAGAAATTGAAGACTGAAAAGATTTGTTGTTAAATTCCTTGACAATAAAATACTGTAACTTAATAGGAAATCTGTAAATCGAGCACTAAAAATTGGCCATATCTAGAGAGTAATGGCTACCGTATCTCCATTTTATTGTTAGCGTAAGCGACAGATGTGGGGATATATTTCGCTTATGGTAATGAAAATAGCCTTTTTATATATAAGCGATCTGTGAAAAAAAGATTACCTACCCTTTAGGTTGAATTTTTGGTTAGAAGCAAGGATGTATCATCAATCGGCCGCTCATTTAAATGGAAATAAGTACACTGCTGGTAATTCAAATGTTGATTTTCGCTTTTAATGAAGATTCTAATCTGTTAGTCCTTTAATTATACCCGTAGTGATAGTGACGGCTACATTACTGATGTATACAACGTGAATGGCGAGGGACGTGTATTATTGTGTAGGCAGCGTGAATGTAACTCAAGTACTAGTATTGTACGTAAATGTTTTATTGCTTCAAACTATTTATATATCCAATCCGTTTGTTTGATGAAGTTGTTAGCTAGTAACATACAATAATACCCTGGCAACAACGCTTTCTTCGTGAAAAAAAGTTCAAACAGATTTGGTCTTATTCATTTTTATGGGTGTGTTTCTTTGAAGATAAATTATTTTTGTAACATACCTGTAAACTATTGGATCTACTGAAATACTTAGAAATAATTATGTAGTATATAATAAACAATTTAAAAGCTGTTAACAGAATTCGTATTTTGTATTTGCTCTTACATGATTTTTGATAGTTCGAATATTTCGATCGGTGGACGTATTTGAACATGAAATATACTAACATAAGTCCTTGCACATGAATTGTCAATATTTTGCTGGGGTTTGTCTACTGCGGATAATTCATGGACACTGGTTCCACAGACGGTGTGGTTTCCGTTTTATCCAGTCTACAGTAACGCTTTTCTTTGAAAGCCTAACACATAACTGTATTTATTGGCGATGGAATTAAGCAAAGGAAGATACACATTGTTCAAATATGTTTTTGTTTAAATTTTAGATTTCATAGGAACATGAAAACAAAATGCATGCATCATGAGTGCTTTTCTTCTTTGCACTTTATGATTTGTTTGCCTTTGTGTACACAGCAAATATTGCACATACAACTTTCACTTTCACGAATCACGGGCACATTGTTTGATCTGTATCGTATTCTGGATTTTTTTGACAAAGTCTTTTACATAATATTTCAGTAGAACCCATCCCCTTCCCACTACAAAAAAGTAAAAAATATTAACCAGTAACAAAAAAGTAACCTTTTGACATTATCTTTCTATTCTATATTGAAAAGGTTTTAAAATAAGTAAAAACGTCTTATTCATACCAAATACCATGTTCTCACACGATTATAATCAGAATATCCTTATGACCTGTGAAAATAATAAGTTTTAATGTTCCTGTATTATACTCGTATATATGAAAAACAGAACTTTTCAGACAAAACAGCGTTTCTCAGTTTCGAGCTCAGCAAGATTTCACACAAGTTGAAGGAATTTTCTGTAATATTTGGGGAATGTAATTCGAAATAAGTTTCTATTTATTTCATCAATTTTATGTGAATAGAGGTAGATAATACTTTTAAATGTTGTTCTGCCAGAATCAGTTTTCTAACTGTCTCGCAATTGGGGTCACGACTCCATCATTTCTTTCATTTTAAGTACGATACATTAAATAAACTATATTCGAGAATCGATAAATTATAAAAGAGGTTGGCAAACTATAGTTATACGCCCATAGCTAAATATTTCTCCAATAACACCAAGACTGTATATACAGTGGAAGGACTTAGAAGCGGCGTGTACGAGGTATTGAAATAAAGGAGACAGGAGGCATTCAAACACGCCAGTTTGCCTTGTTCTGGAATTCCAATATTAGTAATCTCTCACAGCATTCGAGTTCTTGAACAGATTCTTCAAAGAGAAATCAGAGCATTGGTTACTTTTTTTTGTGGGACATGCCTTTGTTATTTACTTAGACCTTATTATGAATTAGTTTGGCTGATTGAAGTAAATTTGATATTCGTGTTTCATATTTCGATTTTTTACATTCGTGTTTCATATTTCGATACTTTAGATTCTCAGCCTCCAATATTGAAGAGTTACGCACTTCATATCGAAAGACGGAAAACGAATATCGAATTTATTAAATTTTAACTGCTTTAAACATTGGAACAGATCACATCAATTAGCATATTTTATAATAAGTAAAATGGAATATTCTTTCTGTCATACGCATGTTAAAAACATTGTTTTTATAGGAGAATCATCAATTTGCAAACTGCGCAAACTTCTCCTATTAATTAATATACTAGTATCTAATTTTATTGATTATAACATTGGAACTAATTCTGTTGAAGTCCTGTTAGATTATGTTTTACAACTTTATTTGAAACATTGTTTTAAACTATTTTAGCTAATGTAAGAGCAAGAACTGCTGGTTTTTTCTATTTTAGAATGATTACAAAATGTGCAGAAACCACGTGAAGAACACGTGTATTTTTGAATTAATCAACTCCATAATTTATCTAGTAATTTGCGAGGCGTTGTGTTCAAGCAGCTCTGAATCAAATAAAAGTTGATATATATTTATTTCAATCCCCTTTTTTTAAAAAAAAAAAAACTTTTCCAATGGATTTCACCACCTTCCATTGTTCTGTACAGCTCAAGGTCAACAAAGCCACGTGCCCGCGAGATTTTGTAATGAGAAGGCAACCAATTGCACGTCGTCATATATAACGAAAACAAAAAGGAGTCAAACCGGCTAACCAGCGGGGCAACACGCGTTATCATCTCGAAAATAAAACATAATGGAGGCTGTTATCAATTTTCAATAAGTTTCGAGGTAACTAATGACTTCTCACCATGGCTGTCAAATTACACACAGGTAAAAGATGAAAATAGAACGCAGCATGAAACTGACACATGCTGCGCTGATATGTTTCGTTTTTGGCCAACCTCGCCTTTTATATGAAGCGAAATTGAAATGTTTCTATGTATAATAAGTTACAACAATTAATCAACCCTTTTACGCAAAATTGCTTGATGTTATCACGTGTGTAAATAAAGTCAACAAAAAAAATCACAAACGAAAATAACAGACGAAATAAACGAAACCAACGTTTGACAATTGTGTCTAAGATATTTCAAAGAAACTTGTCATTTTAAAATATAGCCGTCTTTTTAGGACATGACCTTGGTCAGAGGAGCTCACAAGAGGTTTGCTGGTATGACTATTACAGAGATGTAAGTGACGGTAGTGATGGACGCGGCGGTAGCGGTTATATATAGTGTAGAGATAAACTTAATGTTGATGATGACGGCGGTAGCGATTATGTATAGTGTAGAGATAAACTTGATGTTGATGATGACGGCGGTAGTGGTGATATATAGTGTAGAGATAAACTTGATGTTGATGGTGACGGCGGTAGCGGTTATATATTTTGTAAAGATAAACTTGATGTAGTATAGAGATAAACTTAATGTTGATGGTGACGGAGGTAGCGATTATATATAGTGTAGAGATAAACTTAATGTTGATGGTGACGGCGGTAGCGATTATGTATAGTGTAGAGATAAACTTGATGTTGATGATGACGGCGGTATCGATTATGTATAGTGTAGAGATAAACTTGATGTTGATGATGACGGCGGTAGCGGTGATATATAGTGTAGAGATAAACTTGATGTTGATGGTGACGGCGGTAGCGGTTATATATTTTGTAGAGATAAACTTGATGTAGTGTAGAGATAAACTTAATGTTGATGGTGACGGCGGTAGCAATTATATATAGTGTAGAGATCAACTTAATGTTGATGATGATGGCGGTAACGATTATATATAGTGTAGAGATAAACTTAATGTTGATGATGACGGCGGGAACGATTATATATAGTGTAGAGATCAACTTGATGTTGATGATGATGGCGGTAGCGACTATATATAGTGTAGAGATAAACTTGATGTTGATGGTGACGGCGGCGTCAGTGGTTAATTATATAGTGATGGGAAAAACTTAAATTTGATGATGACGGCAGTAGCGATTTTATATATTGTAGAGATAAACTATAGTTGATGATGACGGCGGCGGTAGCCGTTATATATAGTGTAGAGATAAACTTAATGTTGATGACGGCAGTAGCGATTGTATATAGTGTAGAGATAAACTTAATGTTGATGATGACGGCGGTAACGATTATATATATAGTGTACAGATAAACTTGATGTTGCTGATGAAGGCGGCAGTGGCGGTTATATATATTGTAGAGATAAAACTCGATGTTGATGATGACGGCGGCGGTAACCGTTATATATATTGTGGTGATAAACTCGATGTTGATGATTACGGCGGCGGTTGCCGTTATATGTTTTGAAGTGATAAACTTGATATTGTTGATTACGGCGGCGGTAGTGGTTATATATAGTGTAGAAATAAATTTGTTGTTGATGATGACGGTGGCGGCGATTATATATATTGTAGTGATAAACTTGATGTTGATGATGACGGCGGTGGTGCCGGTTATATATATTGTCGAGATAAACTTGATGTTGATGTTGACAGCGGCAGTAGCGATTATATATAGTGTAGAGATAAACTCGTTGTTGATGATGACGGTGGCGGCGATTACATATATTGTAGTGATAAACTCGATGTTGATGATGACGGCAGCGGTGGCAGTTATATATATTGTAAAGATAAACTTGTTGTTGATGATGACGGCGGCGGTTGCGATTATATACACGTCTCACACCACTATTACATTTCCCATAGGGCTCCATTGTAACATTTATGTCCAAAACAGAGTGAAAAAATAAATTCTGCAGCATGTGTCTGGGCTCAAATTCTTCACTGGTTCAAGATATGCAATTATAAAGGAAAAAAAGTATACCTTGACCAGGTTGTTTTTTTTTAAATTCAATGATTTTGTGAGACCTATCAATTTCCAGAGTAATGATATGTCAGCTATTCGCCCTAGATGCGGTTCGAACCAACAATTCTGAAATGACACAGAATTGACCAGAAAGCTGGTATCAGCACCAAATTTTCAGTGGTGCTTTCTAAAATACTGACCATTTAACTCATGCTAGCAAAAAACAAAACACTGCAGTACAAAGCCCTGAAAAAAGAAGAAAAAGAGAACCAAAGTTTTATTTCTACCTCCTTCATCTGTAGGTCCGGAGTACTCAAGGGAGATAATAGTGGTGTGAGTCCTGAAGAGGACTTTTTTTTTAAATTTAAGATTCTAAATTGACATATTATGTAACAATACTCAATACAAGTTCAATAAAGCTAAATGCATCCCAATATCTGAACTAATTCTGAAATAAAATAAGTTGTAGTGACACATGGTTTCAGTCAAAATGCTGCTATTTCATGTAAAAAAGCAAGAATTCACAACCCTACAGTCTAAATTTCATGATAACTTGACCAATTGTGTCTAAAAAGGTCTGAAACTTTCACAACTACATGGTAAAATGAAAAGGTGTCTGAAAATGAGAAGAAAAACAGACATTTTGATTACAAAATAATGATATTGTGGAACAAAACTTATTAAACATAACATATTTTAGATAAAATTTCAATATCAGAATGATATGGCAGCAACACAAGCAAACAATTCAAGCTATTTTCATGCTAAAGTACTCCATTACCCTGTCTACACATCAATTCCAATATAAGAAGGGCAACACAGGCTCAATAGATAACGCATACATGACATTCAATGTAAAATTCTGCATTTCTATAGCATTTTCTATAAAAATGGAGTACAAGCAAAAACTTCACCAAATTCATTGATTCGACGCAGAATTTAATGCGACGACAACCGAAAACAACCCAAGTTAACCATAAACTGCCTCTTGGCAAGATTGCAACTACTGCCTTATCATAATTAAACAATAAAAATTAGTACAAACTCCCAGTCCACTGTAAATATGCAATTTATTTCATTTTGCAAACAATTCTATTTTTGTATACAGAAATAAGTGGGTGGGGTAATAAATTAATGTAAAAATCAGCTTAAAATTCACAATCTGAGCAATAAGCATGCCCACTGGAATTCAGTGTGATCTTGCAGATACTTCAACCTGAATTAAGGGTTGGTAGCTCTACAGAAATATGGCAAAACCACACATGATGGAGAGAGTGTCACAAAAGGGATCTGTCTATGAGGACAGGTGTTCATGAAATATGAGACTGGACACTGCTCATAAACCTAAACTTAGGGCAAGGAAACACCAAAATGACCATCTACAGAGTAAACCAGCATTCTGCCATGCATTAGACATGATGTATCTCTCTTTTTGTTTCCACATTTTACAGAATACTAAATCATACATGGATAACATGAATATCAAGAAATTGACATATACAAGGTTTGGTCAATGTGTGTAATCTCTATCATAAATGCATGAAAAAAAATGCAAATCTGCACCATCAGTTATATTGAAATGTTTAAAAACTCAGATTGTGTTCATCTATTCATAACATGTCCAAATTATTAGTTTAATACCTTCTATTTAAAGAAATCAGCATTCCTCAACACTGCAACATGCAGATCTGTCAGTTTCTGTTAACGTCTCACACCACTATTACATTTCCCATAGGGCTCCATTGTAACATTTATGTCCAAAACAGAGTGAAAAAATAAATTCTGCAGCATGTGTCTGGGCTCAAATTCTTCACTGGTTCAAGATATGCAATTATAAAGGAAAAAAAGTATACCTTGACCAGGTTGGTTTTTTTTAAATTCAATGCTTTTGTGAGACCTATCAATTTCCAGAGTAATGATATGTCAACTATTCGCCCTAGATGCGGTTCGAACCAACAATTCTGAAATGACACAGAATTGACCAGAAAGCTGGTATCAGCACCAAATTTTCAGTGGTGCTTTCTAAAATACTGACCATTTAACTCATGCTAGCAAAAAACAAAACACTGCAGTACAAAGCCCTGAAAAAAGAAGAAAAAGAGAACTAAAGTTTTATTTCTACCTCCTTCATCTGTAGGTCCGGAGTACTCAAGGGAGATAATAGTGGTGTGAGTCCTACAGTGTAGAGATAAACTTGTTGTTGATGATGACGGCGGCGGTTGCGATTATGTACAGTGTAGAGATAACATCGTAGTTGATGATGACGGCGGCGGTAGCGATTATATATAGTGTAGAGATAAACTCGTAGTTGATGATGACGGCGGCTGTGGCGGTTATATATATTGTAGAGATTGACTCGTTATTGGTGATGACGGCGGCAGTGGCGGTTATATATATTGTAGAGATAAACTCGATGTTGATGATGAGGACTGTAGCGGTTATATATATCGTCGAGATAAACTCGATGTTAAAGATGACGGCGGCAGTAGCGGTTAAATATATTGTAAAGATAAACTCAATGTTGATGATGATGGCAGCGGTAGCGGTTATATATAGTGTAGAGATCAACTCGATGTTGATGATGACGGTAGCAGTAGCGGTTATATATATTGTAGAGATAAACTTGATGTTGATGATGACGGCGGCGGCAATTATATATAGTGTTGAGATAAACTCGTAGTTGATGATGACGGCGGCTGTGGCGGTTATATATATTGTAGAGATTGACTCGTTATTGATGATGACGGCGGCAGTGGCGGTTATATATATTGTAGAGATAAACTTGATGTTGATGATGACGGCAGCGGTAGCGATTATATATATTGTAGAGATAAACTTGATGTTGATGGTGACAGCGGCGGTAGCGATTATATATATTGTAGAGATAAACTTGATGTTGATAATGACGGCGGCGGTAGCGGTTATATATATTGTAGAGATAAACTCCATGTTGATGATGACGAAGGCGGTAGCGATTATATATATTGTAGAGATAAACTTGATGTTGATGGTGACAGCGGCGGTAGCGATTATATATATTGTAGAGATAAACTTGATGATTATGATGACGGCGGCGGTAGCGGTTATATATATTGTAGTGATAAACTCCATGTTGATGATGACGGAGGCGGTAGCTGTTATATATAGTGTAAAGATAAATTTGATGTTGATGATGACGGCGGCAGTGGCGATTATGTATATTGTAGAGATAAAACTCGATGTTGATGGTGACGGCGGCGGTGGCGGTTAGTTACATATATTGTGGATATAAACTTGATGTTGATGATGACGACGGCAGTAGCGATTATGTATATTGTAGAGATACACTTGATGTTGATGGTGACGGAGGCGGTGGCGGTTATATATATTGTGGATATAAACTTGGTGTTGATGATGCTGGCGGTAGCGATTGGAAAAAGTGTAGAGACAAACGTGTTGATGATGATTGCGGCGGTGGCGGTTATATATATTTTCGAGATAAACTTGATGTTGGTGATGACGGCGACGGTAGCGATTATATATAGTGTGGGGATAAACTTGCTGTTGATGATGACGGCGGCGGTAGCGATTATATATAGTGTAGCGATAAACTTGTTGATGATGACGGCGGCGGAAGCAGTTATATATATTGTAGAGATAAATTTGATGTTGATAATGACGGCGGCGGTAACCGTTATATATATTGTAGAGTTAAGCTTTTGTTGATGGTGATGGCGGCGGTGGCGGTTATATATATATTGTAGACATAAACTTAATATTGATGATGACGGCCGTAGCGATTATATATATAGTAAAGAGATAAACTTGATGTTGATGATGACGGAGTCGGTTGCGATTATATATATTGTAGATATAAACTTGATGTTGATGATGACGGCGGCGGTTGCGATTATATATAGTGTACAGATAAACTTGATGTTGATGATGATGACGGCAGTAGCGGTTATATATATATTGTAGAGATAAACTTGATGTTGATGGTAGCCGGCGGCTACCGGTTATATATATATATTGTATATTGTAGAGATAAACTTAATGTTGATGATGACGGTTACGGTAGCGGTTATATATATTGTAGAGATAAACTTGATGTTGATGATGACGGCGGTAGCGGTTATATATATATATATATATATTGTAGAGATAAATTTGATGTTGATGATGACGGCTGTAGCCGTTATATATATATTGTAGAGATAAACTTGATGTTGATGATGACGGCCGTAGCCGTTATATATATAGTGTAAAGATAAACTTGATGTTGATGATGACGGCGGTAGCGGTTATATATATATTGTAAAGATAAACTTAAAGTCGATGATGACGGCGGCGGTGGCGGTTATATATATATTGTACAGATAAACTTGATGTTGATGATGACTGCCGTAGTGATTGTATATATTGTAAAGATAGATTTGATGTTGATGATGACGGCGGTGGTGGCGGTTATATATATCAAGTTGTAGAGATAAACTTGATGTTGATGATGACGGCGGCCGTGGCGGTTACATATATTGTAGAGATAAACATGATGTTAATGATGACGCCGGTGACGGCGGTTATATATATTGTAGAGATAAATTTGATGTTGATGATGACGCTGGCGGTAGCGGTTATATATATTGTAGAGATAAACTTGATGTTGATGATGACGGCGGCGGAAGCGATTAATATATTGTAGAGATACACTTGATGTTGATGATGACGGGGGCGATGGCGGTTATATATATTGTCGAGATAAACTTGATGTTTATGATGAAGGCGGCGGTGGCGGTAATATATATTGTAGTGATAAACTTGATGTTGATGATGACGGCGGCGATGGCGGTTATACATATTGTCGAGATAAACTTGATGTTGATGATGAAGGCGGCGGTGGCGATAATATATATATTGTTGAGATAAACTTGATGTTGATGATGAAGGCGGCGTTGGCGGTTATATATATATTGCTGAGATAAACTTGATGTTGATGATGAAGGCGGCGGTAGCGATTATATATAGTGTAGAGATAAACTTGATGTTGATGATGACGGCGGCGGAAGCGATTAATATATTGTAGAGATACATTTGATGTTGATGATGACGGGGGCGATGGCGGTTATATATATTGTCGAGATAAACTTGATGTTGATGATGAAGGCGGCGGTGGCGGTAATATATATTGTAGTGATAAACTTGATGTTGATGATGACGGCGGCGATGGCGGTTATATATATTGTAGTGATAAACTTGATGTTGATGATGAAGGCGGCGGTGGCGATTATATATATATTGTTGAGATAAACTTGATGTTGATGATGAAGGCGGCGGTGGCGGTTATATATATTGTCGAGATAAACTTGATGTTGATGATGAAGGCGGCGGTGGCGATAATATATATATTGTTAAGATAAACTTGATGTTGATGATGAAGGCGGCGGTGGCGGTTATATATATATTGTTGAGATACACTTGATGTTGATTATGACGGCGGCGGTAGCGATTATATATAGTGTAGAGATAAACTTGATGTTGATGATGAAGGCGGCGGTGGCGATAATATATATATTGTTAAGATAAACTTGATGTTGATGATGAAGGCGGCGGTGGCGGTTATATATATATTGTTGAGATACACTTGATGTTGATTATGACGGCGGCGGTAGCGATTATATATAGTGTAGAGATAAACTTGATGTTGATGATGATGGCGGCGGAAGCGATTAATATATTGTAGAGATACACTTGATGTTGATGATGACGGGGGCGATGGCAGTTATATATATTGTAGTGATAAACTTAATGTTGATGATGATGGCGGCGATGGCAGTTATATATATTGTAGTGATAAACTTGATGTTGATGATGACGGTGGCGATGGCGGTTATATATATTGTCGAGATAAACTTGATGTTGATGATGAAGGCGGCGGTGGCGGTTATATATATATTGTTGAGATAAACTTGATGTTGATGATGAAGGCGGCGGTGGTGGTTATATATATATTGTTGAGATAAACTTGATGTTGATGATGACGGCAGCGGTAGCGATTAATATATTGTAGAGATAAATTTGATGTTGATGATGACGCCAGCGGTACCGGTTATATATTTTGTAGAGATAAATTTGATGTTGATGAATACGCCGGCGGTAATGGTTATATATATTGTAGAGATAAAATTGATATTGATGATGATGACGGCGGTGGCGGTTATATATATTGTAGAGATAAATTTGATGTTGATGATGACGGCGGCTGTTATATAAAGTGTAGAGATAAACTTGATGGAAACGATGACGGCGGCGGTAACAGTAACGGCACCTAGTAGTGATAGTAGTAGTAGTAGAAGTAGTAGTAGTAGTAGTAGTAGTAGTAGTAGTAGTAGTAGTAGTAGTAGTAGTAGTTAGTTATAGTAGTAGTAGTAGTAGTAGTAGTAGTAGTAGTAGTAGTAGTAGTAGTAGTAGTAGTAGTAGTAGTAGTAGTAGTAGCAGTAGCAGAAGTAGTAGTAGTAGCAGCAGTAGTAGTAATAGTAGTAGTAGTAGTAGTAGTAGTAGTAGTAGTAGTAGTAGTAGTAGAAGTAGTAGTAGTAGTAGTAGTAGTAGTAGCAGCAGCAGCAGCAGTAGTAGTAGTAGTAGTAGTAGTAGTAGTAGTAGTAGTAGTTAGTAGTAGTAGTAGTAGTAGTAGTAGTAGTAGTAGTAGTAAAAGTAGTAGTAGTAGTAGCAGCAGCAGCAGCAGTAGTAGTAGAAGTACTAGTAGTAGTAGTAATAGTAGTAGCAGTAGAAGAAGAAGTAGAAGTAGTAGTAGTAGTAGTAGTAGTAGTAGTAGTAGTAGTAGTAGTAGTAGTAGTAGTAGTAGTAGTAGTAGTAGTAGTAGTAGCAGTAGCAGAAGTAGTAGTAGTAGCAGCAGTAGTAGTAATAGTAGTAGTAGTAGTAGTAGTAGTAGTAGTAGTAGTAGTAGTAGTAGTAGTAGTAGTAGTAGAAGTAGTAGTAGTAGTAGTAGTAGTAGTAGCAGCAGCAGCAGCAGTAGTAGTAGTAGTAGTAGTAGTAGTAGTAGTTAGTAGTAGTAGTAGCAGTAGCAGTAGTAGTAGTAGTAGTAGTAAAAGTAGTAGTAGTAGTAGCAGCAGCAGCAGCAGTAGTAGTAGAAGTACTAGTAGTAGTAGTAATAGTAGTAGCAGTAGAAGAAGAAGTAGAAGTAGTAGTAGTAGTAGTAGTAGTAGTAGTAGTAGTAATAGTAGTAGTAATAGTAGAAATAGTAGTAGTAGTAGTAGTAGTAGTAGTAGTAATAGTAGTAGTAGTAGTAGTAATAGTAGAAGTAGAAGTAGTAGTAGTAGTAGTAGTAATAGTAGAAGTAGAAGTAGTAGTAATAGTAGCACAAATAGTAGTAGTAGCAACAGTGGCAGTAGTATACTTACAATAAGTATAATGTAGTTTAACTTTTTGTTTCAACAATACTCACAATTAGTATAATCTAGTTTGTATTACAAATGTACTTGAAAAAATGCGTTTTATGCACATTCCAAAAAGCTAAACATTATATCCTCTTGTATATGTTAGGCAGCATCTGTCGCGGCGTACGGCATTCGGAGTTATTTCTTACCGTCCATAAGCTTCCCCCCCACCACCCCCCTCTCAGAATATCGATCAAATGCCTTGTGCTTAAGAGCTGCAATGTAAAAAAGAGACTTAATCCATGTCTTATGCAGGTTCGATTTATCCTTAACCAAGAAGTTAACACCCACAGGAACTGTTATTTGTTGTAGAATTAGTATAACACGTGTGTGGGATCGTTAGAGTACACCTGTAATCAGTTTGTCTTTTTGTTTTAGATACTAAAGATAATAGCGTCATATTATTGTCATCGTGATAACAACAAACAACCGAGAGAATATGACCTTAATAGCGACAATTTATCCCCCAAGTGTCGTGATTCACCCTGGCTCGTCCATATTTTGACTGAATTCTAATCGTTTAATCACCTCTTAAACGATTAATCGTGTTTGGTCCCAAACCCTGTGGATAACTACGTTGTAGAAGTCAGTTTGGGGAGAATAAATGGCCATGGTGTCCTGGTAACATACAACAGTAGAGAAAATGGTTAAAACGAGGTGCTGCTAGGATCAAAGGAGAGAGCCCGTGGGTATGTCCGGGCTCATAACATAACTAAATGCATAATGTCCCTGTCTTAAACAACGTGATCGATGTGTGTTTCTTGTTTAACCTTTGATATAGGGTGTACACAGCTATGATCGAAATCAGAGTAATCAAAACATATCTTTTTACAAAGATGCGAAGGAATGCGCCACAAGCCTGTCTACTCATTGCGAACATAGACTATGTCAATAGCCGGCAAATCAAAATTGATCACACTGACTTCCATATTTTAAATAGACGAAATTCGAAATTTTCAAATTCTGTTTCTGTCTAATTTGACTTAAAATCACTTCATTTCATGATTGACTATTTTATATGTTTGGTTAAAAAGACTGACAAAATTAAACTGATAAAAGTGTGTGAACGATTGAACACTGCTTCTACTTTTGTAATTTACACTGTATGCCTGGAAAATTCGACCCAATTAAGAATGAAATTATTGTTATTGTTTTCGTCCCCTGTTCCAGTTTTATCATGTTTTCGTTGTCACTAAGGAGCTCACGGCCAAAATGATAACACGTTATAGCCGTCACACGTTGTTTGCTTGCACTTTCCATGTCACAACGTGATATACCACTTGCCGTCCATGCTTTTAAGCGTCCAAAACTACGTGTTTGGTGCCACATCAAACACTATGCCGCCCATGCCATAAAGCTGTCAAAGCTATGTTTGCAAGGCCAAAACGGCACAATGACTTTGTCGGCCATGCTAAAAAAGCATCCAAATCTGCGCGTTTCATGTATAAACGACACCACTTGCCGTACATGTTAAAAAGCCCCCAAAGTTACGAGTTCTATCCCAAAACGACACCAAAGACTTTGTCAAAAAGCATCCAAGCTAGACGTTCCATGTAAAAACGATACCAAAGACTTTGTAGCCTAAATAAAAAGGCCCCAAAAACAACATGTTTTATCCCAAAACGACACCAAACACGTTATCGCCCATATAGAAAAGCCCCAAAAGCTACATGTTTTACCCCAAAACGATACCAAACACTTTGTCATGTCAAAAAGTCTCCCAAAGCCCGCTATTACAAAAGACTTGCAAAGCTGTGTGTCCCATTTTAAAACGACACCAAATACGTTTCAGTCCGTACCAAAAACGGTATCTAAAGCTACATGTTTTATACCAAAATAGCAATAAACAACAGTTTGTCGTCCTTGCCAAACAATTCCTAAAGCTACATGTTTTACACCAAAATGGCAATAAACAACAGTTTGTCGTCCTTTCCAAACAATACCTAAAGCTACATGTTTTATTAAAAATGACAATAAACAACAGTTTGCCGTCTTTGCCAAACGATTCCTAAAGCAACATGTTTTATACCAAAATGGCAATAAACAACAGTGTTTCGTCCGGCCAAACAAATTCTACAGCTACATGTTTTATACCAAAATGGCAATAAACAACAGTGTGTCGTCCCTGCCAAACAGTTACTAAAGCTACATGTTTTATACCAAAATGGAATAAACAACAGTTTGTCGTCCTTGCCGAACAATTCCTAAAGCTTCAAGTTTTATACCAAAATGGCAATAAACACCAGTTTGACGTCCTTGCCGAACAATTCCGAAAGCTACGCGTTTTATACCAAAAATGGGGATTAAACTTGCCGTCCATGTTAAAAACTCCCAAAGTCACTTCTTCTCTACCAAAAACTACACCAATTCATGTCAAAAGGTTTTCAGAGCTTCATGTTCTATACCAAAGCGGTATTAAAATCCATTGCCTCCCGTCTTAAAAATCTTCCAATACTATGTCCACGATGTCACAAGACTCCGAAGGTACATCCACGATGACGCATTAATTCTAAATCATATTTTCAATCATTTGGTCGTTTCCATGCAATTGAAGCATCCCAACTTGCTAGCTTTCTTTCATTCAATCATATACGATTTAAGTATCCTACAAGATTCTTTGTTACATATACAGAAAGGAAGCAAATAAACAGAGACGAAACAAATAGAAAATTGATTGATGGGATTTACTGTTTATATATGATGGAATAGAGTTCCATAAACAAGCTCCAAGTTAAGCAAACGCACGACGAAACGTCTTATGAGAATATAATTGGGGATAAGAACGTAATGCACGTGTATGAACATTAGATGTTATAGTAAGTAAATCGTTGAGATATGCAGCAGCCTGGGACCCGTTTCACTAACTCAAAAATTTTCGTTACGAACGAATTGTGACACTCAGGACAGTTTCATTTGCGCAGTATTTTTGCAAGTTTTAAAAAGAATACTTTTACAAGGATAACGAAAGTTGGTAAAATGATGTAAGAGAAACACTAAATGAATTTCCCATTTCTTTTAAAGAAATTCTTAAACTTACGAACGTTAGTAAAAACGGTCTCTGGTCATTAAATGATTTGTACACTAGTACGGTATTTTGAAATTTAACAATTTCAGAAAATGTCATTCAGTTAAACTCACTGAATAATTAATAGGAATAACGTAATTTTATCGAGAAAATGTCTTGCATCTCTCTGATGTCGAGTGAGCTTTTAACAAAATAGAGCTCGACCATAGGAAGGCGTGTGTGTCTATTTTCTAATAGCATACAGCCAATCACTGGCAATTGCGTCATTCAAATATGGGTTCATACAATGGTTGCGTTTAATAACGTTTAGTATTTTTATCCGAGTAACAGATTTTATTGTGATCAATCCGTTGTTTTTTCTTGTCCATTTTTTTAGGATATAGTTGTCATTTTACATTTCATTTGAGTTAACTTTGAGTTAAAATGTAGAAAAATATGTTATCACAATCCCGTAACTTCAACTTACAATAAATATCCCATAAATAGTGTCCCTACCAGAAATCCAATCAGTATACCTTAAAATATTGGCATGGCATTCCTATTGATGATAACCAGAAAGTCCCATTACATTACACAGTGTATGCTTATGTATTAATTACTGCATGGTTAGTTAAAACTGACTAATGGATTGACGGACGGACGGACGGACGGACGGGTCACATCGCTGTATCATTTTATTCGAAAAAATGGAAGAAAAGTAAAAACACACAAAATACAGAAACAATGAATCTGTATGTCAATAATATGACATGTGTAATAATTTAAGAATAAAAATATAAACGGTGCCATAATGGTGTCATCGTTATATTTAGCAATGTTGGTCATCGACCCATAATGCAATAAGAACAAATAATGACTGGGTAACTATCGGGTCATCGTATCACGTTACAGTTTCTACGACTATCTATACCACGTTGTACTCTGCTCTATGGTACGTTCTCCAAAGATTGATATAAAAGTTGGAGAAATTGAAGAAATATAAGAAGCAACGCTAATCACGCGAGACTTCAGGAACAATTTACCTGTCAATAGGAATCAGCGATCGGTATACTACGGTCGAATTGCCGTCGTGAGAAAGTAGATGATTACGACATATTTATGAGGAGTTAAGAAACCCCAAATCTCGCAATTAATGAGACTTTAGAGTCATTAAGGCCAGAAAACGCCACTTAGAAGTACTCAAATTGACAGTCTTAACGCCAATCGTCTGAGAGCGCCTAAGTAACCGTGATATCGTATCATGTGACATAATGGTAGGGTAGCCCGGATGTAGCACAATGCGGGGAAACATGCTAATTTTACAATAACATCCCGTCACCGGACCCTTCTTTTTATCTACGTTGTTAAGGGACAGTTTAAGGACCGGATGCTGCGTATTATTATATGCAAATGGGAATCTGGGTTTTGAAAAATTAAACAATATGAGCCCAGACTGATACCCTGTAGGGAAATCTACCCGTTTATGCTTGACAACATTACTCCAATTCAAAATAAATACGAATGCTGTAAAATGACCCTTTGTCCCGAAAGGACCTGTCATGGGTCACTTGTTACTATGGTAACATAGAATTTAAGGGATATTTTATGAAACCAAGAAAATGGATAAAAGGTAGTTACAGCGTATACAAATGACAAAAAGGATGCTCTTTTAAAATATAAAGCGAGGGTGTAAAAATGTCCGAAAGCCGGGTGTCCTAAGGTCAAGCGATCACTTTGTAGTCATTTCAAGTTTTAAGTATCCTACTGTTTTCCGGCTGCCCCCTTGACATTGTTATTATACAGTTTATGGCGAATGTTGTATTTAATTTTGCATGAAAATCGAGAGAGAAAAGAATAAGTCTAATTTATTGCAATTGATCTATACCGATACGGGATATATAAGTCCGCCAAAGAATCTGATAAATGATGCGAAGGCGAATTGCAGATAGCGCCGTTAATATGTGTATCAAAGATAAAACGGATTTTAACGGCGTCCGTTTGAAAACTCTTTATGTTTTTTCTATAATATTGCATTTCTGCATCGCAATATTAATTCAAATTCGGTGAATACCCTGTCGCCATAGAAAATTTGAAGAAGTACCTGAAAGCTCGCTATGAATGTAGATTCAAGCGTTGATATCGAAGGATCGAATTGAGAGACGGTATTTAATTATGCAGTTATCAAATAAAATACAAAGTGTAGACACACGAGTAAAAGTTTATTTATTCGTAAAAAGTACCCATTAACTTCACAGTGATAACAAGAAATGTGTAAATAAATACTGAAAAAAATGGAGATAATAAATTTTAACTTCAAAAGAAATCGCCCTCAGTCAAACGTTCTTCTTCTAAATTTAAAGAGAATCATTAAAGAAAATCAGCCAAGAAGAGCAAAAAAGTGATGGCACGTTACTGATGCGGATTGTGTCTAATGAGCTGACTGGGTGACATTTAACTCGTTCCTTTATAAATCTTAACTATAATTACACAAATGCAAAACAACACTTTAAAGAGACAACGACACCTTTGACATAAAGCACACAAAACACTTCATACACGACTATGTTACAAAGTTAACCGCAATAAATTTATACTGAATACTTTATCTCCTAATTTAGTGCATTTCCTATTTGTAAAACGTGTGTCGTCACTGCCTTTCTACTAGTGAAAGTCGGGACACGGTATCCTGTAAGGCTCACCATTGATGATTGTTCTGTATTCTATAGTAAGTAAAACAAGTTTACATGCTTGTCAATCATTGAAAGGACCCAAATCGTTGAAAGAAGTGAAACTTACATTTTATTGTTTATCAACCTATGTAATGAGAAAAGTAGGGGTCGTGTATCATCCAAGAGATGTGATGTGCGCGCACCGTTGACCGTCAAAGTGAAAGTAGACGTCAGAACTCATGTAATTTCCAAGAACAATTTTATTTTTAAAATACTCAAAATGCATCAATAATGTCATTCAAATAAATAAAAATGAGCATTGAAATAAGGAAAATGCATTTCAAAGAATAAGAAACAAGGAAAATTTATAAATGCCATTTAGCATTTCCTGTTTCCGATGGATTGTGGTGCTATGTCTTGATATCTTAAACAAACAAAAACCCGCTGAGTCTTTTATATAACACTAACTACTGAACGGACGAGCTGAATCAGACAGTTTTAGGTCACCAGAGACTTTGTCTCAAGGGACCTTTTAAGCGATTACCTTTTGTCCGTCGTCAGTAGCGTCCGTAAACAATTGACATTTTCAACTTCTTCTCAAAAAACAGTAAGCTCAATCGTAATAAAATGTTGTATGCAGCTTTGGTATCTAAGGGTGAATCAAAATTGTGAATTGCATTGTTCCCACCCTACTGGGCCTTGGGGGGCGGGGCCAAAACTTGTCAAATTCAAGGTAAACTTTAAAAATCTTCTTTTAATATAGGAGGCACTGGGAAACAAATCGTGAGCATGATTATAGACATATATGGGTCCTTTATAAACATTGTGAATTGCATTTTCCTGGGTCTCACGGTTTTGCCCTTGGGGAGGGGCCTCGGTAAGCCCTACTTTACTAAATCTATATAAGATAAATTGACAAAAAAAACATTATTTCTTATGACTGAATAGAATAGATTGTTTTTTGTTGTTGTTTTTTTTTTTTGATAATCTGGTGACCGTTAAGGCCCATGGACCTCTTGTTGGTATTTTTATATCTTCGTCTTGGGTTTTAAAGATATTGTATTTATGATTATATGCATGTATTAGGTCCATTCGTCAAAATATTGAGTAGCGTTATGAAGGCAAGTATACAACGTCAACAGACAATTATGTATTGGTGTTACATAACAATGCTTTTTGTTATCCAAATTTCATGAAAATTGCTTTGGTACTTTTTGAGAAAATAAATAAAATGTCAGTTTAGTGCTTAGGCGCCTGGCGTTGTTCCATACTGAACATTGTCATACTTTCTTTCTTAAAAGCAAATAAGAAGAGAGCGAGGCGATGATGTTGTGGTTAGGATGTCGGTGGCTTACTGCAGAGGTCGCGGGTTTGACAACGCTCATAACAACGGTCACAAGTGGTTTTACCCAGGGAACGGTCTCGACAAAGATTCACATACTTGGACATAAAGCTAATATAAACTAACATAAATCAAATGTATCGTCTATAGTTTATTCAAAAATGTATTATTTTGGATACATAATTATACATGTGTATTCATTTTCGTCAAAATATTCTAGTATGTGTACTCTTTAATGTTTGTCGTGCGATCATTTAAAACATACCGAGCATTATACCACTTTACTTATTGCTTTATCCCAATATAAACTTTAAGAGTACAAAAGAGCAACGCTCTGTGTTACGGTGGGAGGTAAACTGTTCTTAAATCCACAGAGTGCAACCATACCAAAGAACAGTTATGAACAAAACGATCAGGTACCCTTACAAGTGTGTGTGTTTTCTTGTCAAACATTATGGGACAGTATTTTTTGGGCGCACTACCAGGTATTAAAGCGGTCATATTAATTATAGTTTGATAGCTTTTCAACCTAGCTCTAATACAGCTGTGTCAACACAGGCACACGACGTCCCTTCTCTCGAGGAATGCTTGGCAACCCTGATTTCTCTGAAGATCGATTCTCTGCACATTTAACGCTCGCACATTGGATTAAATTTTGGTTGAGTTTTGACAGTTTAATTCTGTTTGAACATGGTCGATTGTAAATCATTTCATACAGCACTCTTGTTATATCCCCGATACGAGCACGTGTGGCTGCGGTAATCCTCTAAAGAGGTACAGTATTTTAGTAAGATAGTGTAATGTTTTATACCTAATGTAAAGACGGCGGACTCGTGGTCCCTATTTAAGTTGTATATGGGGTTTTGGTCGGGGTGTGTTTTGTTCTCCGCTGACGGCGTACTCATTAGTTAAGTTGTATTGGGTTTTTGGTCGGGGGTGTTTTGTTCTCCGCTGACGGCGTACTCATGGTAACTTATTAAGTTGTATTGGGTTTTTCGTCAGGGTGTGTTTTGTTCTCCGCTGACGGCATAAAGGTGGTGAGGTACAATTCCGTGAAAAAAATAACCAAAATGACCATGTTTATTCAGTGTTTAAATGTGTCTTTCCAAAAATATGTTCGAAATAAAAAGTTGGACTTAACAACAATTGACACAATCATTAATTCTTCAACTTGTTGTTGTTGTTGTTGTTGTTGTTGTTGTTGTTGTTGTTTTTGTTGTTGTTGTTGTTGTTGTTGTTGTTGTTGTTGTTGTTGTTGTTGTTGTTGTTGTTGTTGTTGTTGTTTTGTGGTGGGTGTGTGTGTGGGGGTTGTTGTTTTTGTGTGTGGGTCTTATTTTTGTTGTGAAAAAAACATTATTTAAATCAACATATAACTGTTTAAGGGTATTATGCGTGTCAGGCGAAATGCATTTCGGTAAGCCTTTTTATCCGTTTTGGGACCATGATATTGCGTTAGAAGGACGGCTGGTCTAATATCGGTGGGCTTAATCTTCACGTGGTGTGTCGTTGAATGAGAAACATTATCCGCATTTTCTTAATACTGGTTGTACCCAGGAATATTCGAGCGTGTTTTTTTATGAATTGTAAATAATTGTTTCACAACAAGTGTGGAGTATGAGTCATGAATACATTTCAAGTACCACTTCCTGGGAGTTTTCAATTATGAATTACAAATTATTTTTTATTAAAACTATTAATCAACAATTCAAGCATATGCATTGATAAAAATAATATATGTTTACCGATGAAATGCTTAGATTAATCTTATTTATCAACTTGCAAATAACTGCTATATATAGTAACGGTTATCGGTAAAATAGTAAAAATGTAAAACTGAGTCAATTTGTGTTGTGGTATGATGTAAAGCGTGTGAGCGCTACAACACTGAGACATCAAGCCACATATACATGGTATAATACCCCACCCAGAAACACTATACTGACATTGTATAATACCCCACCCAGTAACACTATACTGACATGGTATAATACCCCACCCAGTAACACTATACTGACATTTGGCCGGCCAAACCTACAACTATCCTTAATGCTGCTGAGGGCTAAGAAAATAAGCTTCTAGCATCGTTTTTCAAATCTTTAGTATGACCCGGCCGGGAATCTAACCCACGACCTTCTGCGTGCACTAGACCACCGCTGTGGTAGTATTGAGTCAAGCTTGCACTCATTGTAATTGTTTGATCAGAAGATAAATGGTTTACTTTTAACCGATTCAATTCATAAATATTGAAAACAAACAAGAGTGATTGTATATAGCCGCCTCTTTCTCCTCTCTCTCTCTCTCTCTCTATTTTTCTCTCGCTCTCTCTCACCTCTACTCTCTCTCTCTCTCTCTCTCTCTCTCTCTCTCTCTCTCTCTCTCTCTCTCTCTCTCTCTCTCTCTCTCTCTCTCTCTCTCTCTCTCTCTCTCTCTCTCTCTCACCCAGCCCGGAGACAAATGCTTGGTTGGTAGTGAGTAGCTGCATACTTTTAAAGGTAAACTTCGGACAAGAAAATTACCGAAAAAAGGTACAAAAGTCGAGGTATTTGTATTTTTATTCAAAATAGAGTTACGGCATATTGCCCTCTATCCATGTTCCAAGTATTGTGGATTCTCTCCCACACTTTTGAAGAGATACTCATGAAATAATAAGTCAAACTAATCCGAAAACAAATAGAACTAATTTTCCGCATAAAAGACTACACCAGTTCATTTGATTGGGTGAAAAATCAGGTTAAACTGAACGGTAGCAGTTTCTTTTTCAACAAAAGTCGTCACGTTTTTTATTATGGGTTCATTTATTGAAGTGTTTATAATGTCAAAGTTTATATTCTATAGGGAGATGTTTTCCAGACAATGCTGTGCTGTCAGCGTTAAAATGCTAGGAACAACAACGTCTGTATTTACCGTTCGTTACCTACTTAACACTACATTGAAATGTTTGAATGAAGTCACGGACATGTCAGTTTTCCTTATCAATTTCCCGTTTTCAGTTATAATGAATTCAGCAATATTTTGTTAGCCACATTGAAAGTTTGATTGTTGGAAATCAGAAATATATTACCCGTAATAACAGTTACCCAAACACGACACATGCCACGCGAGATACCGCGATAACAGGCGAGAAACTGCGATAACTCCCAATACGAAGGTGTCGTACATATCGGTAAGTTCATTACCTGCTGCCACGTCATGTATCAAGAGGGGCGGGCTTACTTTTGTTGACCGTTAATTTTGGACACTGTGTTTATCAAGACTTCGATGACTGGTGTTAATATTTACAAAATGGAAGAAAGGAGTTCCGTTATGACAAAATGAACACTTCTGTCACCACATTATGATATACTGAAGCGTTTAACAATAAAACATTTTCGAACTCATTAAATTTTGACAAAAACTGTTTATATTAGCTTATAATTGAATTTTGACAGCGTAGTTATTAGAAAATGATGGTTTATACCTTAACAATACGCGGGGCTGTGTCACTGCTTAATCAATAAAACTATCACAATATTGACGAAACAAAAGCTTGTTTATAGTCCAGGGTCTCCATTTACATTATTTAATAAATTTCTTAATTCATAAAACTTTTAAGAAAGAGGACAGTTTCGTTTAATCGCAAAAACAAAAAGTAGGCATAATGGTTACTTCATGATATAAACGTTTTATGTTTGTCTGAATTTTTTTTATCTCAAATTACTTTAATTCGGACTACTTTTTTTCTTTCAGATAAGTCCCAGATATTGCTCTTGAATGCTCTTGAAACCTGCAAAAAAAAAAAATTATTCAAAGGATTTATAGAAAATTGGAGCAACTTGCTTTTCACTGCGAAGTTTATTAGGCTCGGCACGAAAATGCGACATTTACACAGCACACCATCGTCATTGTTGCGTTTTATAAGACTCACCTGATTAACTTTGTAGAGAAATGCACTAACAAAGTCAATCAGTACATACTTTTCGCTTTCCTTCGGTATGAGATTAGGATAATCGGCGAGGTGGTCCGAATGTAACAAAGTATTCCCGATGAAATACATGTAGTTTGTGTTAAGAGCAAAGCTTGGACAGTCTGTATCTTTGAAAACTTCACTGTCAAGCCTATGATGCTGATGCTGATGCTGATACTGCTGTTGCTGCTGCTGCTGCTGCTGATGATGATGATGATGATGATGATGATGGTAACAATTACAATAATAATAATATAGAATAAAAAAAGGAAGAAGAAAGACGAAGGAACCCAATGGAATAAATTCAAACTCCCAACGAGGCTTTCAAAATATTGACAAAGTACAACAACACCAACCGGACGTATAACAGTACAACAACACCAACCGGACGTATAACAGTACAACAACACCAACCTGACGTATAACAGTACAACAACACCAACCTGACGTATAACAGTACAACAACACCAACCGGACGTATAACAGTACAACAACACCAACCGACGTTAACAGTACAACCAACACCAACCTGACTATAACAGTACAACAACACAAACAACCGGACGTATACAGTACAACAACACCAACCTGACGTATAACAGTACAACAACACCAACCTGACGTATAACAGTACAACAACACCAACCTGACGTATAACAGTACAACAACACCAACCTGACGTATAACAGTACAACAACACCAACCGGGCGTATAACAGTACAACAACACCAACCTGACGTATAACAGTACAACAACACCAACCGGACGTATAACAGTACAACAACACCAACCTGACGTATAACAGTACAACAACACCAACCTGACGTATAACAGTACAGCAACA
This sequence comes from Panopea generosa, assembly GCA_029582155.1. NCBI lineage: Eukaryota > Metazoa > Mollusca > Bivalvia > Adapedonta > Hiatellidae > Panopea > Panopea generosa. Next base: position 87,857,659 of record CM055898.1, on the reverse strand, counting down.
CCGACCTGACGTATAACAGTACAACAACACCAACCGGACGTATAACAGTACAACAACACCGACCTGACGTTAACACATTAAGGAAATAAAATGACAAGAAAAAATAGGTAAACACATGGGTTTTCAATATTAGCTATTTATTATATGTGAAAGCTTCTTTAAGTTTGACTTGAATAATCTTCAAAATTAAGAATCTCTTTACCACACTTTCAACAGAGATGATAATCGCCGGGCTCGTATGAAATAAAAATACAGAAAAATAATTGATCTGATTTTAATATTTCAATTATGAGCAATTCCGACGTCTCTGCGGATTGCTAACGTGATCGCAAAACAAAATGACCAATAATATTTTAATGGCGTTTATTCAAGAGCCATCGGAATGTTGTCTTTATTATATTTCGTAACACGACATATGGTTAGAAATAAAGCCATTGCTCGTAAAGTCAAACAATCCAATAAATTATCTCTTTTGTTTGTATTTTTATCTCGTGAGTTCACGTGCCTGCTGAAAAATGCTCGCGACCATATGCGGCAATTTATCATGATTTTGCGTGGCGTTTAATGTTGTTTTCTTGTCATGTTGAACAACAAATTAAAACAAAGGGGATTTTGCATAAACATTAGGCACTACAACTGAAGTGTTGTTTTACGGCAATTGGTGAAGAAAGGTTTATTGGAACTGATCCAAAGTAGTATAGGGTCGAGGTGCGATACCTTGAAACCGAAATGTCTCTTTGTTACGGATATAGTCTATATGATATAATGGAAACAGTCCGATTATAAGACCACCTGCCATGTGACTCAGTCGGAAGTGGTTCAAAATGAAGTTGAATCGTGTCCAAAGTCTCGCCGATGAATGTTCGATAGCGAGATTTGGGCTCGAATTCCCTATACGTTATGCCTTTACCCGTGGTTATAAGTGATCATAATAATCAATCGTATAGTTACTAAGTCGCACTGGTTTAAATTTTATTTTATTTGTTTTACATCGATTGTGAAACAAGTTTACACTGATGTCTTCCTGAGCAGATTCAGTACTAAGTATAATAATGCCGATAAAGAGTGCAATACATGACTGCGGACGGGGATCGAACATTCGTCCCCTAAATCTTGGTCCTTTCGATGGTCTAGTAAATAGTAAATAGAAAACTGACAACATTAATGTTAATTTATTTTGTTGATTTTATTTATGAATTATATTAACAACGTTGTCACTTATTTATTATATTATATGGTATAGTTTCGTGTTAAATATTATATAACTTTTTTTTGTCAATATTTCTTAAATATTTTCTCCGATAAAAAATGACATGGAATCTCTAACAATGAAGTAAGAAGAAACATGATTTTTTTATCGCAATACTGGAATATTATACATGTGCCAGCATTTATGTTTACTTGCGGAGTCCTCCGTGGACGAGTGGTCCAGTGGACTGTCATTTAACGACAACTTACCTCTCACCGCTGAGGTTGTGAATTCGAGCCGAGCTTGATCCAAACACGTTATGTGGAAGGACAGTGGTTGCAATCAGATTAGTTCTGAGGTTTCCTCCACCAAAAAGATGGATATACCATATACTTATATAAATATGATTGTGTTGATAATGGCGTTAAACCCATTTGACAAAAATATTTACTTGCACAAAGGACTTATATCTCTTTAAGTCCCTGCTTGCATCACTAGTTTGAATATAATCAGGGGCGTAGCGTGACAAATTAGGAAGTTATTCAATGGGTAGGGGGTTTTCCCTTCTGTGGATTGGGATCCAAGGAAATTTTTAGAAATGGAAGTAAAAATGGTGACTTCTGGTGACCTTTCGAACTTAAATGCTTCATTGAATTAGAACACATTAATTAAGAAAAATAATTACCCGCAGCACGTTACCCAGTAGAATATTTGAGTATGCTACGCTATGCGCCTGATAATATAACAAGGACTTATTCATGTATACTATATATCTCTATATTTTTTGATAGAACTAGGCAGGCGTTTTTGTTTTCAGGTCTAAAGGCCCTTTTTCACAGCGCGTATTATTCTGACGTAATCGGTGCCTAAATCGCAGGGGTTTGTATGTGCAGAACAGGTGCTGCTTTTGTAAAAATCGCTTCACACTATCTAGCATACTTTCATTTCCATCGGAGCAGATTTCTGCACTGACTAATAACCGCACGGACAAAAGTCGCCAGTATAGGCGATTTTTCTACGCTTGTCTGCATGTGCAGTGCGGGGAAACTCACTTTGGATGGGCACTACACAATAAATAGATGTGGATTTCCACGCACGTGCCTCTATAAACTCTGCTCAGACAATCTGCACCATGGAAATTGATTGTCTGTGCGCCTGTTAATACTGTGCGACAAAAAGTAGCTTAGGGAAAAAACAGCACAGCAAAAATACGCAAAAGTACGCGCCGTGGCAAACCCCAAATATGTGTTAATAGTCTAATCAATAAAGTTTAAATTTGTAGAAAGCTTATAAAATTAACAGCATTTCATAACGCTACATTTGTTTGTTTAACCAACTCGGCAAACAGCGTAAACTGTGGAGGACCAATATGTGGCATAATGTTTATCACGAGGAAGGTGCCACAATTACGTCATAAAGTGACAAGGGCACCGTGCGTCAGATAACCGGCCCTAATTCCAATTATTATAGACCTATCGTCCTCATATCAACATTTAATAAGTAATATAAACAGTAGTCTTTATTTGCTGATGATCTTTGATTGTACACCTTGCTGCGATAATGGGTGAAAGTTCGGACGCGTGGTGTTGACAGCGACATTTATGGAAGTTTTGGATAGTCATTGACAGTGGAAAGTGTCACTTTCGTACCTGATAACGTTCGCACCGTATCTATCTGCGACAGCTAGAGAATGCAATAAAGACATTTATGAAAATGCGATGTAAGATGTAACACTTTAGCAAATTATAGCATTATGAGTTTATAACATAAATGATATTATCGATATTTTTGACAAAATAATCATTTTTATTCTACGGCACAATAACACCAACAAATGTGGGTAAACACTTCGGCACAAAAGTTGTGCAGAGACAAGTGTTAATATGAATCCTTGGTAAAGGGTACCTTTTTGGTAAATGGGTTATGTCAGTGACTTAATTACGAGAACACTGTTTATATGTCCATATATTTATAAGATATTAAAGAGCTGATTAAACAAAAAGGTGAGTGAGTGAGTGAGTGAGTGAGTGAGTGAGTGAGTGAGTGAGTTGAGTGAGTGAGTGAGTGAGTGAGTGAGTGAGTGAGTGAGTGAGTGAGTGAGTGAGTGAGTGATGAATCCTTGGTAAAGGGTACCTTTTTGGTAAATGGGTTATATCAGTGACTTAATTACGAGTACACTGTTTATATGTCCATATATTTATAAGATATTAAAGAGCTGATTAAACAAAAAGGTGAGTGAGTGAGTGAGTGAGTGAGTGAGTGAGTGAGTGAGTGAGTGAGTGAGTGAGTGAGAGAGAGAGTGAGTGAGTGAGTGAGTGAGTGAGTGAGTGAGTGAGTGAGTGAGTGAGTGAGTGAGTGAGTGAGTGAGTGAGTGAGTGAGTGAGTGAGTGAGTGAGTGAGTGAGTGAGTGAGTGAGTGAGTGAGTGAGTGAGTGAGTGAGTGAGTACCAGGGTACGTGCGTGTGTCAGTATCAGGGTACGTGCGTGCGTGTGCAATTGGGCAAAGTATTCTATTTAATACAAAACACCTTTTTTTAAACCAAACAAAGCTGTCTTGACCTTTAAAACAATGCATGCCATTAAAATTGGCGATCTCGTTAATAATACGACAAACTTTGGATTCCAGCTTATAAAACATTTATGAACGCTGGAGCTACTTAAAAGTGTCGTGTCTAATAGTCTAGTTTACAACATTATATCTCTTAATTGCCTATAAATAATACTAATATACACGTGATTTTTTGTGGAGGGATCACTGTTGCTAGGTTGATGATGACAGACTAGAGGTAAGTTAGTAACTTAGCTGTGTAATTTGACGTATAAGCTGGTATGAATCACTATTGATATATGAATATGAGTGTCAAAGGTTACAAACCTAGACACGTTTTTTATGATTTGATGTATTATAACTTGCAATGGTCCACTATATTACCATTATATTCCAGATATTTCAAATCTTAAGTGGATTTAGAAGCGGACAGGCCGATTTGGACTTTTATAAAAAAAAAATTCGGAGGTGTGTGTGTGGGGGGGGGGGGGGGGAGAGTTTTGAAGGGGCGGCGGCGGGTAAAGGTAACTCGTTCTGGAGTTTAATATCCCTTTCTCCATTTAATATGCCATATTGTTTTTTTTTCTTTATTTGATTGTCACTATAATCTATTATAGATTTTTTTATTCGACGATTATTAGATTCACCGCTGTGGATAATAGTTTAACATTTATTGCTTATTAGTTGCCCCCAGTATTCATACAGTTTATATTATCATGGGCATAGTACCATCATTGGAAGCAGGAAATCCTTCCGTGGGTTAGTCGCATAATGGCGGTTATAAATAGTCCTTGTTTCTTGTTCTTTAAAAATGAATTTTCCTTATTGTATTGCTCATTTTTTTTATTTAAACGGCATTATTGGTGTATATTTAATCATTTTGATAAGCATTTTTCATGTTTTAATGGTGAAATTAGAAAAAAAATGATGTTTGGAAATTGGGGTATGAATACATAATTTCGGAAGCTCTACCGTTTCACTTTGTCAACAATGTATACACATTGAACAGAACAAAATACCTTGAATGACATATGACCCCTACTTTTCTGATCATAGTTCATAGTAGTGCAGAGGTTCAAAAAACAAGAAAAGGTAAGCTTCGCTTATTTCATTTGGGTCTCTCTATAAATAGCATACTAACTTTTTTTATTTACTACAGAACTTATAACCTTAGTTAAATTGTAAATGTCACGAAAACGAATTCTCACACGTGTGAAAAAATCGTTTCTGTAAAACTTACAGTTCAACATAGCATTATATGTTTCATTCCGGCACAATGTTTTATTCAACTTTGTCAATATTATTATTAGCCGTATTTAATAAATTGTAGTCTCAGCTGTTCATTCCCATTTTGATATATCCCTCAATACAGATTTTAACCACATAAATCGATATTTCCATCATTCCTGATACTAGTCTCCAATATAAAAAAGGTCCCCTTTCAGTAACGTCCGCAAGCTTAATTGTAAGCAATCATGTAACGAAAACAAGATTTTTATGCAACAACATTCGGTCCACCATCGTTGGATACCTCCAGGTGTCAGTTCCGATACTCTCTACCCATTATGATGAATGAAGTGTATCGGGATGGATTCTCCGTGGGTATCCAACGACACCAGTCCACCAGCATCATCGCAAGAACATTTGTAAGCATAAGGAAATAAATTTCGCATTAAAAGTAAGATTAGTAAAACGGGCACCTGTCCTTATAACAATTTAAAATCTTCCCGCATGAAACACTAAAAGCCTGAAATAAAGATCGTCTGAAATACGAAAACATGTCTATGATTTAAATATTTTATTATGTTTTAAATCGACGTTGGTTACATTAAAAATAACCTTTATATGTGTTGTTTGCGTTGAATCTAATATTAGAATGTCAAAGTTGTTGTATCATTTTTGTCAAATATATGTATTCCAAATAAAGCTATAATGTGATTGATGCCAGACAGTCAAAGCATTTCATAATCAAAGAACTATAAAGAAAAGTACTGACATTATCAAAAATATCGCAGCTCTCTTTTCATCAATAAAACTGTCACCCGGTGCTGTTCTCTGATCGATTTCATCGTATATAAGCTTGCACGCTTGTGCATTGCAATTTGTTAATAATTATATTGTGCATCACGATTTTATCCACAGCATACCATGTTTGCTGGGGCTCTCCAGTTTACGGGTAATTTATTTCGGATTAATGTCAAACCATGCTATTTACACCCTCTGACCTTTCTCATGAAATGGTCAAATTTGTCGCCATCTTCCACGTACCTTCAGATGTTGCGGATTACCATTTAGGACTGCATGTTCGGCCCTCCTTTGCTTTCTTGACCGTGAACATCTAATCAGTTGGGCACATCTAAGAGACAAACGGTTGTCAAATGAAGCTGCTAATAATTCATTTCTATTCTTTGTATGATAATTCTGCTACTGGAACTTCTTTTTTAGGCCGATTGTTATCTGCTACTTTGTAATACACGCGCTGATGAGTACATGATAACACGTGATTGATGGCAGCTGAATGTGTGGTCAGCACCTTTTTAGAGGGGAATTTCCGGTGGATATAAGTAAACATCTATAAACGAATGCTGATTTCTAGTGATACGGGCTGAATACCGATACACGTTGGGGCTGCATGGTGTAATTAAAACATGTGACTAGATTTGTTAATTACAATTTTTTCAATTTAATTAACCTGACATGTTGCACCAAGTCATCATTCAGTAACAGGTGTATGGACCTTCATATTTTGCTAACAACCTGTTGCCATGTTTTCGTGCATTTGAATAGTTAATCAAATTTAGCAATATATTTATTTACATTTCGGTCCATTTTTAGATGTCCTTGTTTTCTCTTCATAAAAGGCAAACTATCAAAACACGACCTGATACAGCATTGGTAATACAAGCCATTGAGACATCAAGACAGATAGATCCATAAAAAATACAGAATATATCTTAAGAGGTCCTAATCACCACCATCTTTGAAATGTGTTTATCTTGATAGATATCTTTAATACTAATATGATACACGCAGTTAGTTTAAGAAAGTATTGTTTCATATTATATTACATGGCAGCAGACGGTCTGATAGGCATCACTGAAGCTTTCGACTATGGATATGAATTTGTATGAAAATTATATTCAACAAGTTTAAACCCAAAAAAATAAATATAAAGTTTTACCCAGAAGTAAATAATCTGATATGACGTAAATTAAAAGAACAAATTTTAAGGAAAACTTGATTCATTCTCTATATATGCATTCATACAATGATCGCTTTCATCAATAGACACTCGAATAAAGATTATGTTTTTATTTCGAAAGATGAACCATTAAACAGAACACAGCTTGGTATAGTGACCGGAATCAGACAGACAGATGCATGACTTTAACACAGACACGCACACAGACACGCACACAGACACGCACATGCACACGAAATCTATGTTGGAAGAGCTTGTGTCCCAACCCCATTTCAAATATTTGAAATAAAAGAAAATGTTTTAACTAAACCGAACTGGCATGCACTCGGGTATACACGCAGGCGGACAGGCAGAACATACAATACATGTATATTCATATATTGCGAAATATAAACACATTGTTTCTCAAAATATTAAATTCCGTATAGAATAACATCTGCTTGTGAGAACTTACATCAACACGTGCGTGATAAAAAATACGTACACTCAATTTAATAAACAATGGCTTCATATTGCAACGTCACTTATGTAAAAACCCCGTATCATTGAAAACAACTAATTAACGAAATGAGAGTCCCATTTAATTCCAGTAGCAAAACCTACAATATTATACCGAACGTATTAAAATATAAAATACACGTCTAATGATTAAAAGTTGCCTCGCAGGTTGACGATTGACACACGAAGTGACATGCCTGTAACTTTCTCAAGCGTGATTGTGTCGTGTGCAGACGAACACTTTATTGCTCAAAGGATGCAATTAAAGTTTTGAAATTTGGGAATATTTAGATTGCACATAGGGCGGTACCTTTGCGAGATGAAAGAGTTTGAAGTTTGACCAGTTGACATATCGTCCCATCGTACTAAATAAAAAACAATAACGTCATCATCCTTTTGTCGGGTTCTCGTCTTCAATCACCGCCGACAGTGCACATGTAATAAAAGTTCAAAATGAGGGTGGTTTGGATTGCTTCGGTTCTGCTCTAGTCGGTTTTACTTCTCCATTAAAATCGTACATCATTTCACTGCGCATGTCTGTCGTGCGCCGACCGTGTGCTTGTTACTCCGTGACTTTGCATCATTTTTGTGATTTTATACAAAAAAAAATAATTTTAACTTGTTAAAGGTAATTTAAATGTTCATGAATGAAAACTTTTGAAAATAAATGAAGCAACGTCTCATATTGAAAAAGGTAGAGTTTTTACTTGTGGGTCATTATACAGAAAAAATAATATAATAATGTAGAGGGCTGTTAGCTATCAACGGCATAAAGAAAAAAATATATTAGGATTTCATCAAAATATTAAAACGTGTTAAGTGAGAATTATTGTTTTTGTGTTTGAAAATTGGCGCATATATATCGATTTTTTTCGGGAGATTGCTCGTGTTCTGTTAGAGCACGCAACCGCAACTTCTCAAGACGCGATTAGTTCTGGCCGGCCCAGATTGTATGTGACCACAGGTACATGTTTATTTTGTCGAATAGAATCAAATCGGATGATTAATGCAACCATGGTAGCAACTATTTACTCGTACAATATATTCGTACACAGCTGTCTATGGTTTCTTGTCTCTGCTAATGAGACATTTCCGTAATACTAAACCACCAACTATACGTATAAAACATCCGGGCACTATGTATTAACATTTTAATACTGGATTACGACATGTTTGTTTTAAACGTACATGTATTTATTTTACACCGATTGTGAAGCACGTCTTACAACTTAGATAGATCACACTCGAAGACTTCCTGGACAGAACCAGTACTCAGCATACGTGGATGAAGTTTCTTGCTCAAGGACACCTTACATAGCCCTGGCAGAAGATCGAACCCACGACCCTCCTATCTTGGATCTGATGCTCTATTACTAGGCCACGTAACTCCATGACCTTTTTTAGTATATTAGAGGTTCAATAATTATGGAGTTAGATTTTATTGGAAATAAAAACCCTCAGAATGAATCTCAACTTAAACACCCTTCCGTATATAAAAGAAAATGTTCGAGATTTGATCCAAGCTGGGCTCGAACCCATGACATATGTCCGGGAGATGTAATGATCTCAAAAAAATCCATTGGATTTCCGTACACGGAGGACCAATTACGCAGAGATAATGATTAGTCAGCTATTTTCAACTAAACCTCTGTACTATATAATTGTATATTTCTATTCGTTATATAAGTTGACACAGTCTCCCTGGATTTTCTTCTGCTCTTTTTACGACGTTATAAATCTTTTAAATACATTTTTTTAAGATCACAATAAAGATTGTTTGAGATTCAAACATAGATTTTTAGCTAGACTTTGTGTTTAATGTCGTAAAAAGACGAAGTATTAAAATTATTTCAGATAGGGAGTGACGGGGGGAATGAACTGAAGTATATTTTATTCTTAAATATTCAAAAAACATAACATAAAGCTACAGACGTAGAGGAAAGGTTACAAAGCAACACACATCGCTCGCGGTCTGTTGAAGAAACTGGCGACATGTGATGTGTTTCTACCCCTATATCTGGCGCAAATTCTCGTCTGCGTGACAACATTTCCCCAGATAGCCATCTTAATTTGCAGACGACAGTTTTAAAACAGAGGCAAAAAGAAGCAATTCGAGAAATATGCTAATTGCGTAGTTAATCACGATCAAAGAAAAGAGAAAGGAAATTGAGATTAATCAAAGTTAATAGGTTAAAAATATCCATTTAACGATAATTTTCAACATTAAATGTATATAACAATCTTACGCATGCAGAAGCACGTGACGTGCCTCCTTTACTTCCCTTTTTTCTTTCTTTTTTCCTAAATACAGTTGCAATTTGATTGCTAATTGGATCGTTTAAAAGGTTACCGATAAATGGGTTCGATCAAAACGAGTGAGCAATCCGGGAGATTGTTTGTATTATTTTTGTTCAATATGCTACCAAACTATCAAACGAATCAGTTTGTTTTGCTTTAAATTCAACTCTGTTAAAACTTTTACAAGCCATACAGACAATGCTTACCATATGTCATCGCACGGGTTGTGAAGAGCTTAATGATTGCCTGCCGAACTACAGGTGTGGAGCGTCAGTGGTAGAGCATCGGACCTTGGATCGGAAAGTCAAATATTCGCAACGGTTACGTGTGGTGTCCTTGGGCGAGGACATTCCATCCGCATATGCTTAGTAATGGTTCTCCATGGGAAGATTTCGACCGTGATTTGTTTAAAACCTCATTAAACTTCCGAAATGCACACTGTTTGATTATTACAAAATGATTGTAATTAAATGTATTTATAGTATTGCTAAAACCATTCCTGTAGACCCCTTAGTAACTGTTTTAAAAAAACATGAGAAGGTGAATAACTTTGATCAAAAGGTGTATTTCTTAGACGAGCGGACCGAGCTTTTAACTTTTGTTTACATTTTTGTAATTCTGTAATGACTCGGTTGCTTTCCGGTTGTACTACCTCCAGTGTTCGGAAGTACACAAATGAATACTGCAATGGTAGTGTGCGGATTAAGATCTTTAGATAAGGGGTTCATTAACAAGATTAGAAAAGTTATGGCTTCACTTATATTATGTATCGTTATTGGGTTTTCTTTTGTTTTTAAATATATTGATGTCTGCAATAAAACTGTATTGAACGTAGTACGATTTATATTATTTATACGCACTGAAAACAATGAATAGGCCTACGGAACACTAGTTTGGTCTAGTAACTCTTGCTCCGGATCCTCCCTTGCATATGCGCTTGATACTGTCGCACTCGCTATTACGTCACAAATCACTTTATTGCAGTACAATATTGAAGAGGCTGCCAAGGGTTGTTTGTTAAATACAGCTTATCAAAAAAATATAATGTTATTTTTAATTTTATATGAACGATTCGTCGCTTACGTGCAATGAATTAGCTTATGGTTCCAGTTCATTAATACACTGAGGGGAATAAAGGGGATGTTCTTAAAAACTATCTAACAGCAAGCGGTTATTTAATTTTTACATGCCTTAATATATGCAGGATCCTTGTCCCCTACAGTTCCCTATACACCGCTGATTCAAGTGGGAAACAACAGAGATGGGCTGTACTCGAGTATTGATTAACCTTCCTGGATCCCAGGAACAACAGTTAGGTTTACTGACCTGTTAGCCCTCGATGGAATAAAATGACGCGAAATTTCAATTATTTTTGTGAGGATATGTAAAGCTGCCAACCTAACATGCAGATATTGCAATGTCGTGTGCATTTCAAATGTCTGACTTCAAACCATACTCCAAATCGTCCTGGGTAGAACCAGTACTAAGCATATGCGGATAACATGTCTTGCTCAAGGGCACCATACATAACCGTGGCGAAGGATCAAACCCACGACCTTCAATCCTTGGTGCGATGATCTGCCAATGGATCACACACCCCATTAGACTGAACTTAAATATGTTAACCAGTGATAAACATTCTCGTTCACGTTCTTCCGTAACGAGAATTCCAAGTACCCTGTATAGGTGAGATGGAAACTCGAATAGAAATGGTCGGATATAGTTAATTAATATTGTCCCGCATATTTGAATAAATCCAATACACTGCCTATATTAAGCTAATTTGGAGGAGAATTATATAAGAAATGTATTTTTTCGTTCTAATCCTATATATTTATCACATATATTTTAAATATGGTACTTGTTTATCTGTAAAAATACTTGAAAGACAATATATTTAATCCAAATTCACCACGAGTCACACCAAGCGATAGGTGGCGTGTTGCGGTTACTTCTACCCTATTAAGGAGTTCGAGTATCTTAACAGATAACATCATATACTCGCTTAGATATGCAATAATTCGTGTTTGAGGTTTTGCACCCAACACCCTGTGGACGGGTATCAGTTACAAATTGGTTTCAGTTTTATAACAAGGGGAAGTGGTGGGGGGAGTAAATAATGTAGACGTGTATATAAGCAATTCTACTTCATGAATTTAATTCTACGCTCAGATACATTGAATGGAACATTCATTGCAGCAAGAAGGGGAGATAACAGGTGTTAACGAATTTACCACGCTTTTATGTTTGACCAAGGAATAATATATTTATACAAGTCCTTGGTTTGGCTATAGCTTAATATTAAGTCTTTATTTTATTGCTTTAATTAAGATCCGGTTTTTATTTTTACATTCGGACAATCGTTGATTTATTCAAAGTTTTTATTCATCTATTTCAAATACTCAAGGCTTTCGTTGACTTAGACGTTATTATGCACGGCCGTCGTATTGTAAGTCGTGACCCGTCCCATTTTTTATTATTATTATTTTTTTTTTTTTTGGCGGGGGTGGGGGGTAAAGTTTGGTACTCTAAAGTTTCATCAGGAAAAAATAACGATTTTCTATTAATTTCTGACAATTCCTATTCTTCTTATAAAAATAGGAATTGAACATGGAGCAACTTTTTGAAATACATGTACATCACCCGCAATTGTAGCAGTTTATTTTACGTACACCATATGTAGCGATGCGACCTCAATGAAACAATGCATCACCACAAGTTTCGACCACTGTTATTTCAGATATCATATTCACCAACCATTCTTAAAGAATATCCTTCGACTTGAACTTAAGGATGAATTTCGAAAAACAAACTAAGAGACCATTTTTGATAACAAAAAATTGCAAGCACGTACGGACACTTTATATATGACCAGTTAAACTCTCACAATTACTCTAAATGACATGACAACTAGATATCTATCGTTGAAATTTGAATTTTCAAGTTCAAGTCTAAAAATAGTCTCAAGAATGGTTGGTGAATACGACCCCTGGCTAGATTAACGTTCTGGTAAATACATTATCTCCATTTTTATGGTAATTTTCAGTATTTGCTCTCGTTATTGATTATAAACTTTTGTACATGACCTAACTGTCACACGGAATGCACGTGCTTATAATGTTAAAATTACCATTCTGTTCCACCTGAGTGGTGCAAGCTAATAAAATATTACTTGATGGCAAGCATCGATAGAAACTACGTCTGTTGTTCAATAAATACATTTTCAGACCGATCAGAACTGTGGTTTCCAGAAAATCACATTTTAAACTGTGACCGATTAGAACTTTTGGCATATATATATGCGCCGTAAAACCTCAATCATTTAATAAGAAATAAATTAAACTATTTGACCTTACAGATATTGTTTTATAGTAACACAAGTCCAATATCAAACTGTGAAATACATTTTAGTCAAACGACCACCTTACAGAACCGCCAGAATGTGTTATACATAACAGATGGCGTCTGAATGGGACAGTCATCGAATAGTGTAGATTTCGCGGTACGTTACCCCATACGATGTACCATGTTAAAATTATATTTCACATATGTTTTATTCGGCTCTCATAGATTGATCACGGGTATTTATTTTTTTAAAAATCTGTTTTTAAACAAAAGCTTCAATGGTGCGTGCATTTTAAATTTAAGTAACTATTCAAAGTGTACAAAAATATGTTGACATACGTCAGTATTCCTAAATTGTTAATGCGATGAACAGTGTATGATGTTTGTGCTGAATAATATAACTGAAATGAATTTCAATCATTTAATATAATCAAATGCCGGGCTCGGTTAGATCAGTTGGTAACGC